>BGNK01001351.1:12211-52211 GCA_003297005.1 Symbiodinium sp. clade A Y106 | reverse complement strand
TCTTTAAGGTGCGTAAAGCTGACGCCGAGCGTCTGTCTGGACTTACTCTGCCTGCCAGCTGTTTTGTTGCTCCCCACGGTGCCAACACTTCCAGCGTGCAGTGGCTTACTAGGCCGAGCGAACTGCAAAACCAGGAGTACTTTGCTTTTGCTCAAAAGGCCGTCTCCAGCTCCAGCCCAGCCGCTGCTGCTCCCGTTGAAGGCGGCATTTCGCCGCGCTGGTCTCTGACCGGGGCGCCCGAGGAGTGGATGCCGGAGGACGCCCTTGAGTGGTTGTCAACACACGGTGTTCCAAAGTTGCTCAAGCTAGCCGCGCCGCTTCCAACTGGTACTTCAGAGCTTGGCCTGATGCCCAGGCCGGAACAGCTGTGTACGAGTCTGGCATCTGTGTTGCTGCAGCCGCCCAAAAGAACGAGAGCCGCCCCTCTTGCCACCTCTGCGCCGCAGTGGGGTAGCTCAGGTGCCTCTTCCCACTGCTACTGCTACGGCTGTTGAAGCCCCAGCTGCCGGTGCTACCGATGCAAGTGGTGATTCGATTATGGACGAGCCGACCCAGTTTGACCCCTCAGGAAACCACAGTCACAGCTGGAGTCCGCAGGTGCTGCCACTAAGAAGCGTGCTCACAGCCCTGACGCTGTTACCTTGTTGCCCGGCACTGCGCACTTCGAGGACACTGAAGCAGTGGAGACTATGCCTACCTCGCTATTGCTACGGCAATGGCGCATCACTCCAACTCCACTCCAACTATAAGAAAGACCTCGAGGCTAAAGGGCGTCTGCAGGGTTACTTACGCTGCCAGGCAGCCAACGAGTTGAGCAAACAGCCTGTCAAGTACCGCGACGCTTGTCCTTCCGGCATTGAAAACTTTGCTAAGCCTACGTCAACTGCTGGAGTGTGGGTCAATGCTGTTAGCCTGCACGCCTTGGCTTGCTCCTTGCACTGCCAGTTTCGAGTTTGGACATGGGGTTCTCAGATGTCCAAGTGGCTGCTGTACATGGTTGGGCCCCCGTGCTCTAAGAAGCAGAAGAATTGCAACAACCCTGCTGTAATATGGTTGCGCCTCTGCAATCATCACTACACCTGGCCCAAGCCTAAAGGCAGCGACTGGGCTCTTGACCGCTTGGTCCCTAGCCAGGCTGTCCGCACTTACGAAGACCCGACGCCCTCTTGACGCCGGCGACCCTCTGGCTGGGGCCGGTTAAAGCCAACAGTGTGTCCAGCTCTTCTTGCAGCCTTCTGCTGGGTCTTGCCATGCTCAGCCCTGCCTCCGCGCCCCGCTCTAAGCCTGACTCTTCTTCTGGCTCTGCTGCTAAAGCTCTGGGTCTTGTCAAGACCCCGAGCTCCCGAGCTGCCTCTGTCGCCGGCAGTGCTTGTTCCACCGCTGCCTTGCTTGGCCTTACCACTGCCCGAAAGCCCAAGAAGCAGCCTGCTCCTGAGGACTTCAAAGACGAGCCGTGCCGAGCTAGCGACCTGTTCCACTGCCCTTGGGAGCGCCCTGACACGCTGGCGAGCATGTCAAGGAACCAAGCCACCTACTGCTGCTTTCCGCGTGGAGGCGCCGTGTTGCGCTGACCTACATGCTTGATCCGGAGCACAGGGGCCACAGGCTTTGAGGTCCTCCAGCAAGTTCGTTGCCGGTCTTACGGCCAAAAAGTGGAAGCCCTCGGCATCGAGGACAACCCGTTCGTGATCTGTTCTGAGTTCAAGAACGGACCTCGCAAGGAGACCCGGTACCCCTGTGAGCGTTGCGGCCGCACTGCCACCTTGCCTGTGTTCCGGCGAAACCCTTGTAAGCTTAGGCCCTCCAAGGTCTCTGTGTACGACTGGCAAGTCAAAACCCGAGGCACAGAGTTTGCTGATGCCTACTCCGCGCGGATGTTGCGGAAAACGCTTAATTAAGTACTTCAAGACCCCTGCCGGGAAAGCTGCGCAACAGCGTGCCCAACTTAAACGGCGAGGCAAGCAAACGGAAGCGCAGGCTTCCCAGCAGTCGTGACTAGCCGGCCTTCCGCTGCTCGGTGGCGCGCAGCCTGCCTCTACAGGCTTTCTCACCCTGAACGTCACCTCCTTGACCAAGGACCGGTTTCTGGAAACCCTGCGTGAGGCTTCTCGTGTAGGCGCTGAGTTCATCGCTTTGCAGGAGACTCGCCACCGCAGCAGCCCTGTTTGGGCTTGTGCCTTGGCTCGTCAGTGGGGCTGGCGCGCCTCCTCCGGCCCAGCGCGGCTTTGTTATGGCGGCGGAAAGATAAGTCTGCTCCTCTGCAGTTTTCCCTCACCAATGCTGAGGCTCACCGTGCCTGTGGGCATGTCTTCCACGACCTGGCCGTCGTCTCCTTTTACGGTCATGCGTCCCGGCTGGATTTGCCGACTGTCTCGAGCGTCCTGCGCTCCACGCCTAAGCTGCGGAAGCCGTGCTTGATTGTCGGCGATTTCAACTACAAAGCTGCGTACGGCGACCTGGCTTTGGCTCTGGGCGGCACGCTGTCTCCGATAGTGCACAGTGTCCAAGGGTCGGACAGGGCCGCTCCCTGTCGGGCCGTCGCCTTTTTGCGGTGTTCCTGTTGAGACTGCCGTCACTTCCTGCCGCCCGCTTGCTGGGGTGCCTCAGCACAAAGCTGTGTGCTACCGGGTCGTCTTACCAGGTGCTCAAGGAGGCGAGGCGTCTAGGTGAGTCTAGGTCCCGCTTAGAGCCTGTGCTCCGTCTCCGCAGGTGTGCGTCTCAAGCGTGTTGCTCAAACCGGCTCTGCTCTCTGTAAAGACCCTTTTGTTTCTCTGGAGAACTGGCACCGAAGAGCCGAAGCTGTGTGCGAGGAGGCGGTGCGTCTTGGCCTGGCTGCTTGTGACAAGCCTGCCGAGAGGCCCAAGGGCTCCGAACCCTCTTGTCGGCGCGTTGCCGCTGTGTCGCTATATTTTGTCGCACAATAATTTCTGTGTCGCTTTATTGTGGTGAAGAGAGAACGGACATTACTATTATTATCATCAGAATTTATATTCATATTAGATGGATCAAATTCATTATTATTTGTATTTCTTTGTCTTTTCTCTTCGTCGTCAAATGAAATGCATTATATTACCTGAATATTCAACTGGATATTCAATGTCCACTGAATATTCAACAAATCATTAGTAAAAAGGATATTAAGGATATTAATTGTTTTGAATGATTCATAAATCAGTATCATATTTGGTACTATTCACTGATTCATCATCACTATAATTATAATTAGTATTACTTGGTTGGAGACACCGGCGGATTGGTTGTTGAGTATTTGCTGATGCTAATGTGCTGTTTTACCATTTAATAGGCATTAATTGGGCTCCAATATTACATCAATTTTCAAATTATTGAAAATTATCATCACATTTTGCAGGTGCAACATTGTTAGCTCTTGGTGTTGCTGCTGGTGATTTGCAGGAATATATAGTATTTTAAATGGAGGTCATCAAACTTCACTTGCATTAGGTCATTAGGTAATTTCATGCCAACCTTCCGGCTAGTCAAGCTGAGGCCATTTGTGTTGCTAGTGTTGCGGTTGAGGCCGCAGCTCAGCGGCTCCAAAACGAAAGCTCCAAGCGCTGGCACCGTCAGTTCTGGACTTCTTCGGCATCCGCTGTTAAGGCCGGGGCCAAGGCCCTCAAACTGTGCGAACCTGCTGACCACAACCTCAGCTCTGCCACTATGACTGAGGAGTGGGAGAAGCTTTAGTCCAAAGTCCACCTTGCCCCCCCAGGAGGCTTGGGACGAAGTTGCTGGTGCTGCCAGTCTGAGCCCTGCGGCGGTGTTCCGGTTTTCCAGCCGCCCACGGCGGAGCAGTTACGGCAGGCAATAGACAGCTGCTCGGGCAGCGCAGGCTTCGACGGCTGGCCCACCGGCGAGCTGAAAGCCCTCGTGCTCTCGTGCCCTGGTCTTTTGCGTGACCTTACGCAAATCTTCATTGCCTTGCTGAAAGCTCCCCTCTCTGAGCCAGTGCAGAAGTGTCAGAGCCGCTTTTTCTCCTGGCGTGTGGTGGGGATTCCGAAGAGATGCGAGTCTGCCGCCAGGCCTATAGCCATTGCAAGCACGATCGTTCGGGCTTGGAATCGTGCCATGCTGCGTGGCTTCCGGGCGGTTCCCGAAGGTCAGTACTGCGGTGTTTCGGGCTGCAGCGCCCTTGACGCTACCACCGAGTTGGCTGCGAACCCCGTGTACTCGAGGTGCCGAGCTGGACTTGCGTAAGGCATTCGATTGCATTGACCACTGCATTGCTGTGTGTGCCGGTGCGGCGGCCGGGGTTGCTAAACCCCTTGTTTAGAGTATTTTAAATATCTTGTTTGGTCGGCTCCTCGGTCGTGCATGGTCCGCGCTGTGCCACCGCCCAGGGTTGTGGAAGCCTCCTCGGGCCTGCTGGAGACCCCTGCTCCCCTCACTTCTTGGCTTATGTCCTGTCTCCGTGGACTAAGCTCATGAAGACGCTGCCTGGTGTTAAGCCCTTCGCGTACATGGACGACAGATCCTTGACGGACTCCGGTGCTTCACTTCCCAGAGCTCTCCAACTGACTGCTTGGAGTGACCAACGGCTCGGCCTGGTGGAGCACACGGGCAAGCGCCAGGAGTGGTGCCGCGCCGACCCTCAAGCGCGCAGCGTCGAGCACCTTGGCCTTTTTCTGCAACACGGTTTACCCGTTGTGCCTAAGGGTCGTGCTTGCAGCGAGCTTCTTTGCGATCTCGCGTGCACTGTTGGTGGTCTGCCAGGCTGCATGGAGACTCGTGAGCAACTTCTGCTGTCTTTGGTGCTCCCTGTAGGGTCACCTATTGTTTCGGGCCTGCCGCAGTTCTTGTTCCTGGTGGTGCAAAGGCAGGGTGTGGGCTGATCACGCTACGCTGCACCTACGCGACAGCCATCAAATGCCTCACCGCGGCCTCTGCTCAGATGGCTCATGCATGTCCTGTGCTCACTGCCGCTGTTGAGCACCACGCTGCTGTTCTGGACTTGGACGTGCAAAGCACCGCCCAAGGCCTGTGGCTTCGCCACAAGCCTAGCGCTCCGCAGACTGTCCTTGATGCGCTGAGGAGGAGGCACCCCGGGCCGGCTGCCGGCGCGGGCCGCACCCTGGGAGTTGTTGCTCGTGCGCTGGCCTTGCACAGCATCAACCCCGAGGGGGAACATTCTGAAGGCGCCCAGGCCGTGGATCTGGAGGTGCTGTCGCATCCCAACTGGGTTCGCTGGAAGCGCAGCTTGGGTTTCCCCCAAAGCTCTTTTTTACGCGTCTGGACTAGCGGCGCTGTTCAAACAAGGACACGCAGGTGCCTATGCCCAGTCAGTGCAGCTGCGGTGCTCCACTCGCGTCGGCCAGGCACCTGTTTGCTGAGTGCCAGCTTCTCGATGCTGAGCGGACGCGTTTAGCTTAGCAGTACAGCATCCCTCAGGACTGGTGGGCCTCCCAGCCACGGATCACATCGAAGTCTGGCTGGACAGCGCGTCAGCAGGCAGATCGCCGCCTGCTCGCTTGGCATTGCCATAGTGCAATTGTGAGGCCTGACCACGGAGGCCGACACTTAGGCCTGCGCTGAGCCGCCCCTCGCTCTCACTTGCTGTGCCCAGGGTTCCGATTGTGCAGCCGCACTTTCGCCCTCCCCATAGGCCTTGGGTTTAGTCCTGAGCAACCTTGCCCTCTGCTTCATGCAGTTGGCCGCCGCCTCTTGTACCTGGGCTCCCGGCTCAGTCTGCTGCCCTAACCCGTTTAGTCCCCCCTTTTCCCTCCTACTGGTAGCTTACTCTTATCGCCTGACTCGCTGGGCTCAGGTCGTCGGTTGTACAGCTGCACTTTCGCCGGCCCTTTGGCCCTAAGGTTTAGCCCTGCGCTGCTTTGCCTGCTGCACCTTGCGGTCTGCTGTCTTCCGAGCCTGGGCGCCCTGCTCAGACAGCTGCCCGAACCCTAGGTCCCTTGGGTTTAGTCCTGTTTTCCCCCTGTTGCCTGCCCTGCACGCTGCGACACGCGCTGCCTGTCGGTTGCCCTAAGCCCTCCTTTTCCTTGCTTCTAACCGCCTTCGGGATTTAGGTTGTTGCAGTCAAACAAATTCATAGGATTTCAAGGGTGCGTGGGTTTACGTAAGGAAGTAATGTATCAAAGACGGGGTTTAAAGTATCCTACCAAGATTCAAACTGGTTTTAAACCCCAAACCTTAAACCGTTTTGCCTCATTAGGAGATGCAATTCCCCAATCGATTGCGGCAAAACGCTATCCTGCAAATTGCAACTCCCCAATAGCTTGTGGCAAAGCGCCACCCTCCAAACTCCAAGCTGCAATTCACCAATAGCTTGCGGCAAAGCGCCAACCATGCAAATTGCAATTCCCCAATAGCTTGCGGCAAAACGCCACCATAGCAATTTCCGAGTGGCTTGCAGCAGAACGCCACCCTGCTAATTGCAATTCCATAATAATTAGCTTGATGTAACACAGTAGCAAATGCTGCAATGTACAGTATGTGTAACCAAAAAAGAAGAACGGAGGACCGCCTCCGTTAGGAAAAATAATATCTCCGCCGGGCCTTGCACGAGGGGAGATTGCCGTCTTGCACACTTAGCTTGGTTTGCGCTGCTCTGCTCAGCTCCGTATGCTCAGCTCCGTATGCTCAGCTCCGTACTTCAGGGATGCCGCGAAAGAGCTCTATCAGCAGATTTGCGAGGAGAGCTGAATGAGTTGTGTTGAAGCCCGGAGTGAAAGCAGCGTAGATGGACACTCAGCAGGACTGGAAGTCCTTGCTGTCGCGCACCAGGCTGCCTCCGCGGGAGCCGTTTGCCCAGACCAGATTCCGGATAAGAATACTCGTGTCTGTGCTCTGCCTTGTTCCCGCCAGAGCTCAGGCTGGGTGCTTGGCTGCATGTGACTTTGATGAGATGTCCACACGTGGGCCGTCGCTTGGTCGAAGACTTCCCAGAAGTTGCTCATGCCTTGGCTCTTGGCTCTGTCTGATGAGGAAGTCTGTCTACCGAGACGGAGCGAGCAGACTTTGAGTTAAACTTCCAGGCCGGCTTCGATCGTGGAGAGCTGCTACTAGTACGGTTTTTCGTTTCTGGCAGTTGATAGTAAAGGTTGGTGAAATCTCGCATGTTGACCTGCAGCCTCTGAAACTTGGTTCGAAGGGACGCTGATCAGCCGACACATGACGCGGGTTGTCCCTTCAGGTTGGAGAGACACAACCTGTAAACCGGTACAACGTTCGAAGCATGTGCAGGTTGCCTCCGAGCATGCTTTTACGACTTGTGCGCAGCACCACGAGGAGCCGCATGTTCAAAGTTGTCTGCAGATTTCCAACACTGAGCATGTCGCGCAAACGAAAGCGGCTGCAATCTGATTTGGTCCGCATGTTTCCGCTTTTGGATGCAGTTGGTCAACACGACCAGCTGAACAGGACCGGTTGAAAATGGATGTGGGCGCCGACTACACGGCAGCAGCATGTATGGCCTTGGGTGACAAAGCTTGGCGCGAGCTTGGCGCACCTGGCCTAGTTTCTGCCTGCTCATGCTAGCGACGAGTCCAAAGTTGAAAGTCGATAGGACCTGATTCATCTGTTTTTTCTAGTTGCTCCAACATCAGACTGTATATACTTCCAAATTCAAGGACAACTGGGAGAAGAGTCTCTACGAGACTGTGGCAGCTGGGCTGACCTGGTCTGTCACTGAAGGTTTTGTTTTTTTGGTCCGGTGTGTTTCCGCCCAAACCTTCAATTCAGGAAACTGCCTGGCCGTGCATTCTGTGGCACGGTCGCCAGCCTGCCGGTCTAGCAGATTTTGAGCGGAGCTTCATGTCTTGCCAAGGTCTCAGCTTGCCGTTGTTGGAATTGCAGTCGATTGTCGAATCGTGTCCTCGAGAGAGTCCAATGCTCCCTACTCGCAGACAACACAAGGTAACGAGAACGCCGTCTGCCGGCCAGTTTTGTCCGTGATGCTCAAGGAGCAGAGGCGTTCCTCAGCATCGTCACTTGCTCATATCTGGCGGACGCCTGCGCAGGCGCCTCACAGCGCTCAAGGCTCTTCCGGCGGTGCTGGCCTGGCATGCGGTCCTTTTCGAGGCCGAAGCCGATCCAAGACAAAGAGACAGGAAGAACTCGATTCTCACTGGAGGCCTTCGAAGACTACGGCCTCCTTCGCCTCCGACTTATACAACTTGTGATGACGGTCAGTTTTTTTCACTCAGCTGCCCGACTCACCGAGGAGAGGAGGCCCGGCAGCTCACGAACTCTGAAGCTATCGCAAGGCCAGGAGTGCAGTGAGAAGAAGCTTTAAGCTTCCACAAGCTTCCGTACCTCTTCGCCGTGTGGAGGCTTCCGGAGCACCGCCGGGCCCATGCCGAAGAGTCGCTCAAGGAGTTCTGCCGCTACTTCAACGTGGCTTTCCCGCTGGTTGAGCGCAGCCTGGCTGCGGCTGGAGTAATAATGTGAAGAGAGGAGGCTGGCGGCTGGTGCATCCTTCCAGCCGAGGTCTCTTCGAGTGCGAGGCCAACCCGTTCCTGCAGCAGGGCAAAGTTAATCTGCCGGGGCCAATGACGCAAAGCGGCAAAGTGCAGCAAAGCAGAAACCACAGTGCTGAGATTATCGGGCCTCCATGATTTGATGGGGTACCTGGAAGCTTGCAGATTTCGGAAGAGCCCGAGAGTCGATGTCTAAGGACACCCGAGACGCCTGTGATCTTCTCGTTACCCTATGTGGCACCATCTGGTGAAACAGAGGCCACGCTCTCGGCAATTGTTGCAGTTCTTGCCATGTGCCATCTGCTTCCGGGAGTTTCGAGGCCTCCACCCTCTGCACAGTGCAGCTTGCCAACGTCTTGCAAACCGCCCAAAACGACTTGGTCGAGGCCAGGCGGTCTGCGAGTATAGTTCCTCACTCTATCACAAACTAGGAATGCAGCCACAACCTCGCATCATGTGTCGTCACACCGTTCCCAGGTTTCCGCACTGAAGTCTCATTTCATGCTGGCAGCCTAGTCTCCCAAAGGCAGTCGAGGCAGCCCTCGGCATCCAAACGGAGAACACCCCGGCACTGTCGGCAGGGATGCCAAGCGGGGGACGTCGGGTTTTAAGATTTTGGACTTCCGGCTTCGAGCGCTTGAGTCCGGGGTCCATCACGGCAAACCGTTGATCCTCTAGGCTCTGAACGTTGTACCGGGGTCTGGGTTCGCCATTTCAATGTGAGAGACAGAGGTCAGCGCAGCCACGGAGCCCAAAGTTGTGGCTTCCCTGTTGGCATCGCTGGCCCCTGGGCGAAGTCTTCAGTCGACAGGGAGCGCAAAGATTCGATGGTTATCGTGCATTGGCATTGAATCCACGCTGAGCTGGGAACTAAGGATCTTCGGTCTGACTTGCTGCCTTTATTGCACCAGAGCCGGAACGAGACAGCATCTCTAGCCTCCGCGGCATACGACCTGGACACTCGAGCCGAGTCAGTGTCGATGTGGACTTGGCATTCGCGTGCCCGATTTGAGCGCTCGCCATGAATGCTTGATGCAAGGATCAACTCGAGGAAGCATTGACGCAGCATTTCCGAGGAGCTGTCCGTATCCAGGCACCGCATTGAGCTGCAGACTGAAAAGTCATCCCAACATGTCCTGCGATGACAAGCCAGGTTCAGCTGCGCCACTATCGCTTTGGTGGAGAGTTGAAGGACAGACTTGACAGGTCTAAGAACAGGCGGTTCCGGTTCTCATGCCGATGCCGGCAGGGACCGTTTTGCCCGGGATGTTGGTGGTGCCTCAGCTGGCTCGAGCTCAGGTCATCTAGATCATCTAGTAAACAGCACATCAACGCACAAGCATCGTTGAAGCTGCCATGCCCGCCACAACGAACTTCCGTCGCCTGGCTGCTTTGTTGTTGCTGCCAGTGCGGTTCGTCCAAGCGGAGCAGTGTAAATCTGCATCTTACACCTACTGTTGCGAGCTGGGCACGCCATGTGATTGCAAGAAGGGAACGACTGCCCCTGGCCAGTGCACACCGGAGTCATTTGGCTTTTGCTGCAGCATTGGCACGCCCTGCGATTGTTCGCAGCCACCTGAGCAACCTCAGCATGTTCCTGCGGAGCCTGCACGAGTCTCCAACGTGTCACTTCCCGCCCCCGCCCCTCGGAACAAGAACCTCCCTGGGCAACAAAACTGCGCAGCACCCGGGGAATGTGGCTTGGCCTACGAAGCCTGCTGTGCCGGCTTTGCGGCCAAAGGCTTTCCGTGTGACTGTCAGTTGAAGGATGATGGGCACGGAGAAGCTGGGTCAAGCTGTGGCGACTGTGGGGCAGCGTATGCAGCATGCTGCGCGGGTTTCAAGGCTCAAGGATTTGCCTGCTCCTGCGACGTCGAGCCCAGCCAGTCTGAAGCCGCAGTTGTGGTTTGAGAGTCACAATACGGAGGGAGGTGTGACACGCTGCAGCTAGTAGCTGCAGGCAGTCCGCCTGTGGAACATGCTGAGGTAGCAGACAACTCTGTTGCTTGGACAGCTAATGTCTGCGAGAGCTTCAAAAGAATCCGAGACCGCCTGAATGAACTTGATGTGGTTGTGCCCGCACTTCGCAGCACCCGTTTTCGGCAAAGATCCTGTCTGCAGGACTCGGGCCGTCTGGCAATTCTTCGGCAACGGCTTCCGCAGCAGTGTTTGCCCTTCGGAATGGTGGAGGCCAAAAATGCTCATGGGGGTTAGCCACAGCCACAGCATGCCACAGCGGCCGGGGCTCAACAGAGACGCCAGAGAGAGCAGCAAGTGAGAGGAAGGCCGGACCTACCCTGGAGCCTCGAGTTGATGCAAGAAGAAGAAAGTCCCCGCTCAACCTCGGCATTCACTGAGGGAGTGTCTTAGCCAACTGCGGTGAAAGCAGCACGTGTGAGCAGTGTGGCCAGGGCAGAGGGGCAGGTGGCAGGGCGCGGGCTGGGCAACTTGGAGTGCAGGCTGATTCCCCGAAACCGAGAGGGAGAGAGAGAGAGAGAGAGAGAGAGAGAGAAAGAGAGAGAATGGAAGAAATGGAAGAGCAGAGTTTCCTTCGTTCGTGGGAGGAGCTGCGGCGAGAGCTGGAGCGACGGGGCGATGCTGATGAGGCTTTGGTGCACATCCGAACTTGAGCAAACGTTGATGTAGTGGTTCCTTAGACAGGCAACGCTGCAACTGCGTGCTCTCGTCGAAGACGTCATAAACCTTTGATGCCCGACCGAAGTCAGTATGCATTTTTGTGGTTAGAGAGAAGGTTTGTCATTGAGGGCTCGGCTCCGCAAGCGAAGGTCTTTCTCTGGGTGCTCTCGGCAAAGCTGGCCGTGCTACAGTTGCATGGCGAAGCAGATCAGGATCGAACGTGCCCAACTATCGGCTTTTTTGACTTGCCGTTGTGAGGTTCATGCAGAAACGCCACTTGCAGAGTTGGTCGATGCTTCGGCAGACGGAGCGAAGCTGCCTCAGGCACGGTCGGAGCGGCACGCACGCAGGTGTCATGCCAAGCTTTGCTTTGGTCAGGCTTTTGAGGGCTGTAAGATGCTGTAAGTTTTGTGGGCATCCATCATCCTTCTCGGAAGGCTCTCCACAGCCGGGCTCGGCTTTGCCACCTGCAAGATCTGCGCTGCCCTCAGAGCAGAAGCTTGTAACAGTTTGAAAGTGGCTTGGGTCCTACCTGGGATCCAGGTACATGGAGCTCGTGGCATCCAACCATGCGGGCGACTCTTTAGCGGCGGTTGCACTGGCATACCAGGAGAGAGCACAGTGCATGTGTGCTGGTGTGCGAGTGTTCCGGATTGGAATGATTATATAAATAAATAAATAAACAATATGTGCGCGTACCTGCGAGCTTCTGATCTTTTGTGGTCAGACAGAGGTAAGATCAAGCATGCACGGTGTGACGCAACGAAGCTCGCACCACACCACCAGGAGACAGCAACAAGACGTTCCCGCTTCATACATGGCTGCAGAACGGATGAGCCCCAGTGGCATGCAAATCAGAAGGTGGCCTCTGTTGCAACAAGAGGGATTCTTCTCTGTTTACCTCCGCAATCTGCTAGACTATGCCACAACAGCAACTTTGCAAAGCTGCCTGTTACGAGCTGAAGACCCATCATCCGGTGCAACGGAGGGTCTTCTTCCTAGGCCCTATAGGCATTCCCTAGAAAGCACGCTCAGCGGCTCAGCGAGGAGCCTCTGGAGCCAGCAGCAGCCACCGCCCTGGCCGCCTCTGCAACGGAGTTGGCGGAGTGGCGGCCGGTGCGCTCCGAGAGAGGAATGAGAGGGATGAGAGCCCGCCCCGCCCTTCTTTGTTGCAAGGTGTTGCATGACCTCCTTGCCGAGCAGCACCTGGGAGAAACTGGGTCCAGGCACTGCGAGAGAGAAATCCCACGCACCCCTCTGCCCAGGCTTATTGTCGAGCGCTGGCCAGCAGGTGGGAAGTGCACTGCAAGCCGAGATTCAGCAGCTCAAGCGCATTGACTCGTCCCTGTCCGTGGAATGAAAGGCTCCTCATTGAAGGAGTTCTTGGAGTTCGCTGCAGGTGCGGCGCTCAGCCCATGCCGCGATGGCCTGCGAATGTGTGCAGATATCTCACCACACCTCACATATCATAATATAAAAACAGTGACTCAATGATGAGGCGAGCCTCCTCCGGACTGCTTCCCAGAGTCCTTGGAACTTCGGCATGCCCTCGCAGTATATCGTTCGCTGGCGGCTGCGCTGGCAAGTTAGAGAAGATCAGAAGCTTTGGAGCACGCAAAGCTCCAAGCTCCATCAAAGCTACAGCGTCTTCAAGTTCAACGGCAGACGACACCGTGCAGACTGTAATCAGCTGCCGGCGAGGATCCTCGAGGCTCGGTGCGTGGCTGAGGATCTCGAACAGCCAGTCCGGCTGTTACCTCCGTGTACATGTGACTGCTGCCTGCAGTGCCTACCAGCGTCGCCAAGATGGCTACGCACGTGGTACGCCCCAAACAATCTGGAAGACAGAAACCATGACTATTGCCGAAGATGATTCGTTGTCTGTCATTGATCAGTGACCCCTTTCTTGACTCGATGCCTTCTGCAGCTTCGGGTGGTGTTGGGCATGCATTGATTGTGTACAGATTGATTGAGCGATGCAGGAGCACTGCCGCAAAAGTTTGGACTGCACCAGGTTTCAAGACCAGTTGTCACCGACATGTTCTCGTAGCAACACTATTGATGCAAGACGTTCACAGAAGGAGATGTGCGCAATCCGCCGTGGAGAGGGGTGCCACGCTGGATATCTTGTCTCATTACCCACCTTTCGCCTTCAAGCCGCAGCTTCGATCCCAAGACTCGATCGGGCAGAGTGGCCGAGCATCCTAGCCGTGAGGATCATGGAGACAGCCAGGCCTGCTGTGTGGTAAGCAAGGGCTTCCACAGCAGAATTCACCATGGAGCTCCACTATATTGCTAGCAGTGTGCACCACTTCTCGAGTTTCTGCTCACAGAGTAAAGCAGTCAGTGAGCCTGCCAAGCTGTGTGTGAGGAGCTCTGCGATCACAGGCGCTGTGTCCGCGTGGCCTGCGCAGGCCCGGTTTGCTCAGCCCTTGCTGAAGCGGTATAGTTCTTTGCGCGAAAATCTGTTGTATGTTCGGCAGGAGGCCTTTGTCACGGCCCCTTTACTTTCCCAGGCGCACGAGAGTTGCATGACTTGCTGCAAAGAAGTGAAGGACGGCTTCCGTGATTGGTGGGTGTTTTCGCTGTGTCAGGATGCACGAAGGCATGCCGCTGGTCAGCGACTGGGTGTTCTCCGCCGCAGGGTTGTCCTTTCAAGTCACCTGATTAGAATCGAGTTACTTGCGTTTGTATGCACCGACTAACAACCAGGCGCAAACTGTTCATGTAGCTATTTCTGGTCCAAGCTCGCTGCCAACGTGGTGCCATGCTGCGGCTGCAAAGTGTGTCTTGCTGCACTGATTGCTTGTCCCTGGGCCACCCCAGTCCCGCATCCCTGAGACAGTCAAGTCTGCTTGAAATGACACGGAAGTCATCGAGGCAGCTCGGGACTCCTTGTGCCTCTGCCGGCAAAGCAAAAAGCTTGGTGCTTCGGTCGCAAGGAGGGCTACTCACATCGACTTGCGTCTCTTGCTACAGTAGGTCAACTTGCTTCAGGTAGTGTCCTCTGGTCGAGGCGCACTGGCTACTGCATGCATCTGCATGCTTGGCGCCTGAGGTCAGGCTGTCGGCAGAGTTCAGCCAGACTGGGACAGGTCTTTCAGCGTCGGCAATGATTCGGACGTGTCGATGCAGCAAAAGGTCGTTTTCACAGCGGAGCAGCTTGGAAGAGGAAAGAACGGTTAATGGTTGTGGCACATGCCTCGCCTCGCGTACTTCAAACAGCGACATTGGAACATGCTCCGTTAGTCCTGAAAGCGAAACGAGGAAGCCAAAAAGATCAGCTGAAGACACGCAGAAGGCCATCAGACATGCCACAATGCTGATGGCTGGCGGCATGGGCTCAGCATTCATGGGAGCCTTCGGCTTTCAGAGAGAAAAAGAGAGAGCGCGAGAGGGGGTTTGAGCCCCCAGCAAAGCGAACAAAAGAGATAGATAGAGAGAGATCTGCCCTGCCGAGCCCCTGAGACTATCTCCGATGGGATTTCCAAAACGCTTGCGCGTGCGAAGAGGGGGATGTCCGCCTTCCCTCTTGCCGGGCAGGAGAGAGAGAGAGAGAGAGCCCGAAAAACCGACGTAGTCTCGCTGCCTGACTGCGTTGGAGTGTTTACTCTCTGCCGAAGGGGGAACGATGTGGGGAATCGGCTGCTAGACCAACCCCAAAAGGGGCGCTGACAGACACGAAGTGGGAAGGGGGGGCAGCAGGCGTGAGCGGCAATGGGTTTGGCCCAAAGCCCTTGCAAGCACGCAGGAGGGACAGAGTGGTTCAGGTTGCACACAAAGCTCGCAAATAGGGTTTCCGATGGCCGGGGAGCTTAAATCGCTTCTTATGCCCTGGAAATGGTTTGACTACCCTTAGCAAGCTGCTTCGCTGTGCCAAGAGTGCAGTGAGGAATGGCACCATTCGCCAGCCCCAATTTCTTCATGATAGGCCTGGGCGCGCCTTCGTACGGTTTTAGCATTTAGTGTGTCCGTCTTCGTCGCGTCTGGTCGCTTCTGAGGCACCCACCCTCTTGTCATCAACATGCGGTAGGAGGGCAAGTGTCTGCAATCCGAAAGGTTGATTTGGGTGCAAAAGGGTATCGATGCGCCTCAGACATGTCCAGGTGGAACAACGGATTTCAGTCACAACATTTTCTCAGCGAAGTCGTTTCTGATATTTCGCTGAGCATGCCTCGAGTGCAGGCTTACTGGCGGCCATGGTCCAGGTGCACTTCGGCTATGGGTTCATGCAGCGGATATACTGGACACAAAGGAGGCGATACGTTCTGAAGATGGAGAGAACGGAGGACAGTTCTTCTTGTCGTTAGTGTTGTTGCTACCAGCAGCCGCTCGTAGCATGACCGCGACACTCCAATCCATCCTTATTTTTCCATGAGTTTCTGTGTATCGGTGTGCAGGATGCCAGTGGTGTCGTCGTCGCCGGACTGCAAAGTCTTACTTCAGCAGTCTGAAGACCTAAATTCTCAGTGTCTGCTGCTGATTGCATTCGGGAACACCACCTTGACCCTTAAAGACGGGGAGCAGACATGTCGTCGCTAGTGCCAGTATCTCCCATTTCTGCTGACTGATCTGCCAGACAGTCACGGTGAACTGCGATGCCGGCGTCACGCGAAAATTCGAGCTGACCGATGAGGCTGCCTCCAAGTTACGGTGCTGCTTCGCCCTCGACCACAATTGAAAGGACTGCACAACGCAACAACGCCCGTATGTATCATGCAGTGATTCTCCTGCAAATGCTCGCACATCTAGTTCTTGTTTGCTTTATTCTTTCCCGTCATTTGATGTCGTCGCAATTCATTCCCACATTTGTTGGGGTGCTGCTGGTCAATGTGCCGCAGCCCGCTTCCGTGCCTGGCCAGCGTCACTTTGCTGAAGGTGTCCCACCACACACTGTGGAATAGCTTCATTGCGCGCAGAGAGAGCAACCATACTGAGTTGACCGGCTAAAGTCAAAGTGCAGTACCAAGAACCCTTCTCAGAATCAGGTGCCGATACTGCATGCAGGGTTCTGGTGTCCCTTGCCGGAAATCTCGTAAAGTCGTTGAGGTAAGGTCTGTATCGTCGGTCTGTGCCAGGCCGCGACTGGCCAGAACCCTTCTTTGAAGGCTTCTTGGATCTCCATTGACAGCGAATGTAGTACTCGGCTGCAGTCACCATGGCATGCACGCACTGGCTGCACTAAGGAGATCATAGAGAAGGGCGGCACCTTCATGTTCATAGATAAGGAGGCAGGCGAAATCCTGGATGCAGAGGCTGGGGCACACGCTGCTCCCTGAGGGCGAGCACCGTTGCAGAAGCCGACACTTGCCCATTTGCCCATTCCTAGAATTGGCTATGGGAACAAACAAACAAACATGCTCAAGTGAAGAACTGGCCGCGGCCCCTGAAGATGCTGGACACACTCCTCCAGTCTGACCGCGGAATTCGAGACGAAAAGGCAGGGAGGCTTTGCTTATAGTGTGTTTTCACAGCCTGGCGTGTCGGCACTGCATGCTGTGGACTGAAGGTGACAGCAGAGCCTGTCCAAGCCTTAGACTTTAAAACATTTGAGTCGTCTCTGCCGTCTCCTGGACCTCTGGTGATTTACGCAGAACTTGCCGTCGACGTGCACGTATGCTACATCTTGGAATGCTAGCCATTTGGTGTTGTTGCACTCAGGTGATGGAAGAAACGAAGGAACAGTCGCTCAGGACTGTCAAAATCTGGGGCCTCGACTGGCTTCGAGAGTGGCGTAGATGCTCTTCCTTAGCGAATCTTAGCGAATGCAGAACCTGCACGGTTTGTGATATGAAAAAATGCTCTTCAGACTGTCCCGCAAGCTCAGGCGAAACAATAGTCGCTTCATGAGCTATTTCGTTGGAAGCGGAGCCGTGCTCGCTGCCCGGAAGTTCGCAGATGCACACACACACACACAAACACGCATACACCCAGTGTCAGATACGGCACAGAAAACACGAAAAAACAAGCTTCAGGCAAAGCACAGCCGGCAAGGCACCAAGCAGACCAGGCAGACCGACTGAAAGTAGTGCCATTGCTGCCAAGACTGTCCGGTCAAATTGAGCGTCAATGCCCTCAGGAGTGTTTGTCCCCAGATGGGTTTTGGGAAGATGGCAGTTGCCGATTGCCTATCGGCCGCCATTGGAGGTGTTAGCAACTGCTCCCTCACTGAGGTGATGCAGAGCGTATAAGAGGTACTCTTTGCACCATTGGCCTTGAGTTGTCTGACTCCCTGAGCTCACAGTGTAAGGTGCTACTTACCTGCAGCAGCACCTTCCTGTGCAATGGCTTGACATGATGTTCAGCTTTTTGCAGGATCGTCCAAAAGTTCGAGGAGTTAACTCGAGAGCAACATGCCTGCAGCAATGCTGAGCAGGGGAACAGATGTCGGGCAGTAGCGCAGCAAATCAGTACATGTCCACCCCACAGCATCGATTTCTTGCTGCGACCAGGCACCTTGAAAAGATTCCGGAGCAGGACTCGCGCCGGTGGACAAGAAAGAATGTGACAAGGGCTGTTTGTGTGAGCACTTCTCTTGAGTTCGACACACAGACCATGGCTTGGATGCGTGATGCTCGGCTGCATCACTGCATGACCTTATCGCTTACACAGGACAACAAGTCTTCACCACAGGAGGCCGCAGGGAGCCGGCCTTGACTCCCTTTGACCATTCTCGAACTTTGTCAGGGCCTGCGCCAGCTGAAGAGGACGGCGCAAATGGTCGGTTCTGGCTGCATGGTCGGTGGGCTGCTCATTTGGGCTGAGCCCTCAGCTCGAAATCGATGTAGACAGCATCTCGCGCCTTTCTCCAACGAGGGCAGCACATGCTACTGGTACTGAGACGGCCTTTCTCCCTCTTCATTTGCGGTTTTCGGATTGTGGTCTCTCTTTCTACATCTCGTTTTGTCGCCTTCTGTCGCCGTGCTATGTTTCGTTCGGCATCATAGAGAACTCTTTGCTGCGGGCTTCTGCAACTGCACTCGAGGTGCTGGGCGATTGGAGTGCGCAAGCCGCCATCCGAGCGGCTTCAGAAAACTACAAACCTCAAGCTACATTGTCACCGGAGGGGGCGGATCCTCCGCAGATGCGCGGCACCAGGGCAGTGCAATGAGATTGCAACTAATTCTTCGGGCTCTGGCAATGCTTTTCAAACCTAGGTCCCGTAAGAATGCGTGCTGTTTAGAGCCCATGCTTCTCAAGCTTACAGAGGAGAGCACCATCGTGACGTGAACTTAAAGTTTCTTTTATACCCCATGCCTAGGCCAAAACAACACGCGTGTACAAACGCCTCTCTTGGAGTCGCAACTCCATAGTCCCATTGTTGGAGTTTCTGCACTTCCCAAGTTTGTGCAGCTGACGCTACGCACAGCTATGTTGCGTTCAAAGAGTTTCATCGACAGTGTTATGAAGATGTGGCTCCGGAGAGAGATAGAGCGAGAGCAGGAGAGGTTGTGTGATCAGCCTGTGAAAGAAACGGGGCATTGCATTGGCATGTCAGTGAGAAAAGCCGCATCATGGCACAGTTCGGTTCAAGGAGGCTCATTGCCGGTGCCCCCACGCAGGCGTGGCTTCCAACTCCACGAACTGGGCTCCGGCCTTGGGCGTAGCGGCCGCTGCGACGGCGGTGGCCGCCAACCGGCGCCAAAGCCGGCCCCGTCCCCGGCCTCCCCGGAAGCGGATGCACCGGTTTGCAACACAAGTTCGTGATAGTTCGTGGCTAGCTTGTGCTACTCCACTATTCGTACTGTGTCCTGGCAGCCTTGTGCACTTGCCATGCGTGGCCGTGGCCTGTCTGTGTTGCGGAGGCTTAGCCGCCGGGCAGTTGGTGAGCGCAGTGAAGCTTCCCGCCAGCCGAAGACTAGCAGGCAGTACATCAGCTTCAACGGGATGTTCATCGCGTTGGAAGCAGTCAACGGTGTCAAACAGTTGTCAGGTCAGCAGTCACTGAGAAGCTGGTGCCGGGCTTGGGTTTAGGGCCTGGGGGCCATGTTTCGGCAGAGCCGCCGTTACCGCTCAGGTGACAAGTATCGATCCTTCCGCCGGCCCACAGGGCACGTGCTCTGGCGAAATTAACGGCAGAGTTGAGAAGTCCCGGGACGTGAAGGCTCTGGCTGCATCGCGCCTCCATCCAGCGTGGGGACAGCGAATTCACAGGCATGCAATTAGAGCGTGCCCAGGTATCAGGTGGGCATCGACTTCAAGAACTGGCTGCAGTCTGCTGAGGAGGAGCTGGAGGTTGGGATTTTTTTCTGCATGAATTGCTGCAGAAGTTTGGAGGTCGCTCCAGCCCATCCAGACTGAAGATACGAAAGAGCAGATCGAACACAGTTGCAAAGTCGTGCCAGGTGGATGGTCTGCGAGTGGAGGGCCATGTCCCCGCATGGCTCCGCGGTCACTTGGCCACGGCCCCTTGTGGTACGAGTGACGGGGGGTGATGGCTTGTTGGAACTTAGCAATGCTAGCGATAACGATAGCGAATGCCTTTCCATGCCGGACTGGAGAAGACCTTGCCTGTAATGTTGATCTTAGAAAGGACGCCGCAGCGTTTGAGCCAAGCCTGTTGCTGATGATTGTGAGCACACAGTGCACCTCTCACCTACCCTGCGTCAGCCATCGTCAGCCTACAGAGTTACAAGAGAGCTTCAAAGACTTGTTGCAGATGG
Organism: Symbiodinium sp. clade A Y106; assembly: GCA_003297005.1. Classification (NCBI taxonomy): domain Eukaryota; class Dinophyceae; order Suessiales; family Symbiodiniaceae; genus Symbiodinium; species Symbiodinium sp. clade A. The sequence continues at coordinate 32,461 of BGNK01001351.1, read as the reverse complement.
TGCATGCCTAGACGCCCAACGAACCTGCAGCAACCCTGTCGTCTTAAAGCCTCACGCTCCGGCGTCAACATGCTGAGCGAAACGACAGACGAGGAGCGCACTCGGCTATTGGAGCATCCTGGAGTCAACTCCCTCCGGAGGACCTGGAAGATTCTTCACCAGGGATCCAGGGCCGTTGCCTGGAAGAGATGGACGTTCTTGAACAGGAGGAGGCTGGTGCATTTCAGGAGTGATGAACCGAAACATCTTGAAACCCTCCCCTGCAGGAAGTGCTACGGCCACGGCGAGAGCGCGGAGTTCCAGGTAATTGACAGACTTTCTGTGACTTGTTCGGTTTGGTTTCCCCAGTGCACGTGCAGGTGCAGGACAGATCCTTTCTTCGGAGAGGGAACGCGGCCTTGAGGAGACCTGGCAAGATACTCGCAACAGCCGACATTCTACTCTGGCACTGCCAGGACTTTGCCGTGGCCTTTGGTGGTGGTGGTGTACGCTCAGGTCAGATACTTAGACTTTGGGTCTGTAGCTTTCTCCACATGTATGTCAAGAAAACCGGCGAATTCTGACCTTCGCCAGGGGCCTTCTGCACTGGGGCGCTGTGGGCGCTAGCCGAGGCTTTTCGCAATGCAGTAGGTTTTTTGCAGTCGCTCTGATTCTGTTCTGTGCATGACGGATCTTGCCACTTGGGTTGTTTATGTTGATTCCTCGTCGCCAAGTGAGAGAAGCGATCCCCTTTCAGGTAGGCCGTCTACGGCACGTGACGCATCTGTCCTCTGTGTCAGGAGGCAGGGACGAGGTAGGACACGCGTCTTGTGACATATGCCTTGCGAATCCAACTCGCTGGGAAGTGCATGCTGCATGCCCGGCTGCCCGAAGGCTCCATCGCGGCTTCCGGCTTCGCGTCTTTCCTGGTGGGCCGGCAGCCGCCCACGGACAGCAAGCCAGATGCCGCCGCAACTGATAGCTGGTACAGAGCAACTTGGCTCAAGCTCCGAAGGTCTGAGACTAAGACACGACTCATCAGGGCTCTTGACGCATTGCTGAAGCGCTGCAGGAGGTTGTCGCGGAATTCATCGAGCGCAGCCAGCGAAATGCGGGCTACCTGGTATCTTTCAACAATCTTTGGAAGGTGAGCGCCCAAGCTGTCGGGGTGAGAGGTAGCTGGAAAATAGCTGCCTGGGGCAGAGGAGGATGTCTCCTGTCTCCCGCATCAGGCACCCGAAGATGACTCGTCTTCAGTTCCCAGAATCCTGGACCTACCGCTCATGGGTGTGGTGGTGCTGGGAGTTCTCGTCGCTGCTCCGGTGATCTTCTGTGCTCCTCCGGCCGCAGGAAGACTGTTCTGGTTGTGAGCCAAGTGTAAAGTGTTCGTCGGTGTACACAACAGGCACCAGGTGTCGGTGTCTCTCCGACAAAATTTCCCTCGTTCTGACATCCTTGTGCATCATGCGTGCAGGTGGGCGGGGTCGGGGGTCGACAGAACCAGGAGTCGCATGCACTGTCAAGACGTGCATACGGCGTGGCATTGCAAGCAAATCGCCGCAAGCGCGATGCCGACGGGCGACCAGCGCGAGTTTTTCCATCGAGAGAGTGACACATTCAGCGCAGTCCCAAAGGCAGTGACTTTGCAGACGAATTCTCGATCATCGAAGAACTCGTGAGTCTAGCGGTTGGCTCTACTCAAGCCTCCATCTTGCTGGAGCACAGGTCTTTTATGTAGTGCCCGTCTCGTTGCTCATAGAGGCAGGGGGCGCAATGCACAAGGCCTGAAAGTCCAGACAGCTCTTGACCGTGGTTCCAGGCGTACTGGGGTGGAACGCTGCGTTGCGGGCTTAGCCTGAAAGTGCACCCGTTCCCGTTCGCGTTCGAGACAGATGTGGTTTGGGTCTCGGGCCCGGCATCGAGGACACTGCTTTTGCATTCCGCCGAGCACCAAAAGAAAGTGTTCGGTAGCGGACTTGATCCAGCTCTCCGGGTCGGACGCTGAAGCAATTTTGGCCATGGCCTGTTCAACCTTTAATTTGTCACTGGAGGGCCGTGAGTGGCTACGTCATCGGCTGCTTCGTCTTGGCACTGGTGGTGCTCGCACCTTGGTAGCGTCAAGTGGGACTACGCCGCCCACCGACTTCCAGGGCTGAGAGTGAGTCAGCTGCCACGTGCCAAGTCTTGTGTTCGTTTGGATGAGACCATGGGTTCTTGTGGCATGCGCCGTCATATGCCTGGATTTCAGGCATTCATCTACAAGTGCACCCATTTAGAGGGGCGGCGGCCGACGAGGCAAGGGCTTTGCAAGGCCTCAAGAACAAGAACAGTGTTGAATCTGCTGAACAGTCGAAGGTAAACCGAATGCGATGTTATCGACGCATTTTCGTGGCATTTGTCTTGCACTTTGCTGTAGCATTCCGAGACTTCCGAAATCAACAGGAGATACCTTTACTGGCGGTCATGTGTCAACCTCAGCAGTCGATGGCTGGTCACTGGCTCAGTTGGCTGACATCCCAGGATGCTGAGCAGCTTCTACATCACTCTTCAGCACCACTTCACATGGCCTTGTCTACGGAAACTTGCAGAAGCCCACATCAGCGCCCGCAAGGTCATGCTGTTGCTGATTCTGGCCACCGTCTTGTTAGTCTACACAGCTGACACTTGGCCGCAGAGCAGCTCCAAACTCTGCCACAAGACGTGTTGTTTCGATTCTGGCGGTCGGTCAGTCACGGCTAGCGGCAAGTTCAACTGCAGGACCTCTGACGAGAAAGGGAGGAGGGGGAAGACATGAACAGCGGAACCCGATGAGAACCCAGGTTCAACCCAGGTGAAAGTTCCTTCTAGGTTCAAATCCAGGTTGAACCCAGATTCAACCCAGGTCCCAAGTTGAAGCCAGGTTCAACCCATTTTCAACCCGAGGAATGGTGGGATTATGGCGAGCCCCTCGCCATGCCAGCATCGGTGATGCGAGTCGAATGCCAGTAAATCAGCGATATGAACGTGAGGGGTTCCTTCACTGTTCTTTCTGTCTTTGGCATAGCCGTCCAGCTGCCGTCGGACACTTCACGAGGCTGCGGGCCTCGGACGGCGCAAATGTTTGCCAGCATTACTGGAGGCAAGTCAACAGAACACAAGGAGGCCATGGACATCGGGCGTGCTCTTTTGCATCGTTGACATCCGTCTCGTGATCGGGATCACTTCTATGTCTCTTTTGTTGCCTGTGCAGATGGTCTTTGTTCTGGCGTGTGGCCGAAAGATGCACACTGGCCAGGGCAGCAAGGCCTCTCGTCCTTTTCAGACTGGTCCCTCCTTGCTACAAGTAGAGAATGTAGTGAAGGTGACCTCCACACGTTTTTGTGCAGCTGAGATCTTCACGATTTCAGACTCGACACGATAGAGCGCATCGAGGAGTGTCAGGGGGCGATAAACTAAGGGCTCGTAGTTGCTCTGGGCAGCTTCAATCTGCTTCCGCAGTCTCATCGAAGTGTCGTTTGATCTGCAGGCAGGTGGGAATAAACACGCTTCAAAAGGAAACCGATTGCATTCACTATACAGTTGCAGGAAGTGTTACCTTTCTATCTCAACTCCAGCACAGTTGAAGGCCGGCCGTCGTTTCCATTGCTTCTTGGATCTTCGTGCATAGCTGGTGGCAGCCGTCTGTAGCCAGTAGTAGCCAGCGAGTCACGCCAAGCATCTTGATGCAGCTTGCATTTCTGCATGATGTGGTGCAGGTGATCCAGTTCCAAGTTTCGGTGAGGACCCGGTCGTGCACGAGCCATGCATGCACCTGCTGCGCCATCCCTGAAGTGGCAGCAAGATGAGTCCTGTGTGCTTCGTGAAAGCTCGTCAAAAGCGACGGAGGGGCAATCCGAAGGGATGCTTGCAGCTCGCAGGAGAGGCGCGTGCCGTTTATCTTGCTCTTCTTCCTCATTACGGTGCTCTTCGGCCTTGTGGCTCTGAGCTTCAAAGCACTGGGTTGGGGTGGTGTCCTGCGTGCCGCTTGGATCGAAAGCTGCAAAGATCCGTTGCTTCTTACAGTACCTCAGAGTGACTTTCTCAGGTCTTCCTGGTTGTGCTGCTGCCTCTCTGGTTTATCTGGCCAACGACATTTCTGCTCCAGTGGCGTATCTTCGGGCCTGTAACGCACCAGGCGGCCTGCTTTGCTCGGAGTTGAGCGGACGTCCATCATGTGTGATGTCTTGTGCAAATCCGTCTCCTTGCAGCCTCTGTTCACGCCGCTCTTCGGGACGCAAATCTTCGGTCAATATTCTGACAAAGCCTGGAACTGCTTCACGGGCATTTTCCTGACTTTGGCGATTGCGTCTTGTCAATCTTCCTTTCCGGTTGTGGCACATAAGACTACAGATTCGGCTTGTATGGAAGACGCATGAGGTAGCCATGCCCGGCTTTAACTTCTTCCACCGCTTCGTCCACATCTATTTTCGTGTGTTGGGGGCTGAGTCTGGCACCGTGAGACCGTCGCACCTGACCGTGGGGCATGTCGATTTCCTGATTCGGCGGTACAGCAAAGAGGCTAGTCTTCGGCAGAGGTCTCTGCAGCGTGCATTTTATTGCGGTGGCAAAGATGTTCCCACCCCGGAGGCGTCCGGTCGGTGAGGGTGTGATGATTGCAAGGGTAGTACTTTTCGTTGAGTCACCACTGCCACTTGCCGGGCCTCATTTAAGCACTGCCCTCATATTCTTTGCTGCCAGGTGGCCAAATGCCCATGGTCTCCAATACTGTTGTTTGGCGCCTTGGACGGAAAGTGCAAGCAGTTTATGACGGTTCTACAGAACACATGCCTGTAGCCCCGATGGCGGCCCGTATAGCCAAGGCCAAGCCTTTTAGGTCGCATTGCTGCATGCATGTCTTGAGCTGTTGAGGTGCGACGCTCAATGAATACCAACGACCTCAAGATGACGAGCCCCACTGCCTTTTTGCCCATCTCTTACAGAGCATTTGTTTCTGTAGCAATTCGAGCCATCACTCATCGGTGCTGTTGATCACCATTGCACATGGCATCCGAGTCCTTGTCGCAGCATGCGATGGGATGCGAAAGGCGTGCTGCGTTCTTCCGGCAGTTTTGAGATCCTTGCAGCTCTGATGCTTTGCGCGCCCAAGACCGACCAGGACAAAGTACCTTCGAAGCCCGCAGTGGATGACTCTGTCGAAGTGCATGACCCTGAGCTGCGCGGCCATTGCGACTTGTCTGTTAAGGTGTCCATGTTGCTGCATGACGACAAGCCAAAGTGTCTGGAAGGGTGATAGTGCAAGCCTCATCACTCCTACTGGTCCGAGGATGGATTCGTGCCGGTGGCTCAGAAAGTTGAACAGTTGAGAGAGAGAGGGAGAGGGAGAGACAGAGACAGAAAGACGCTGGGGGGGGGGGGGGNGGGGGGGGGGGGGGATGCTCGTCCCGCCATGAGATGCGGGTGTGCGGAGAGAGCTCAAGATGCCCACTCATCCCCCGATTCGGAGATTCTCGAGGTTGACACAAATAAACAAGTGGCACACGCGAATCCTGCTGCTCGTCTGCAGCTTTTCCATGGCACTCCCAAGCGATTTTTCGCGATTGCAACTTCCGGCTCAGGATGGCGATGCTCAACCTGACCCAAGGTGACTGGCTCCGCTTTGACATGGGCCAGAACTGGCACAGTTTATCGAAGCGCCCCCCGGCAAAAGTTGCCGAATTGGCCCTCGACGGGGTACCCTGGTGCTTGAGCTTCGTGTTGAACCAACGCTGAGCAAGCTTAGTTTAGTTTAGTTGCTCGTCGCTACGAATTTCAGCGTTGGATGCCAAGGATACCCATCGCTTTTGGAGCAGCCGCATTTGGCCAGCCTGATCGACAGGTGGGGTTCAGAGGACCCTGACGTCAACTTCGGACTCCTTCCTGATGCCTGTGTCCAGGCTTCCGGAAATCTTGACGTTGTCGTGCATCTACTTGTTCTGCTTGCTCTTCAACCTGAATTCATCGTATAGTGCCGGCCAGAATGAGGTCGCCACTTTGCTGTCAGCTTTATTGGAATAGATGTTGAGGCAAGACGACTTTGGGGCATGCCTGCCAAGGAAGCATGCACACCTTTCTGGATCTTCAGATTCCTCGCAGCCGCCTTCATCGGCGTTTTCATAGGTTGGTGTTGGGAAAGGTTTGGTTGCAGGTTGCTTTCTGTGCCAGATGCTTGCGCCAGTGTTCACAACCTTCACCCGTGTGGATGCCCTGCACAGTAGCAGTCCATCCTTTGCTACTGGACCCCGAGCACACGGGGCCCGTGAGCACGGAAGAGCTTCGGCCGGGTCCAATGGCACCGCCTGCTGAGAGGTGGCCTCAGCTTCTTCGGCCACGTGCGATGCTTCGCGTGGCTCCTTGCATCTCCGGTAATCCGTCAAATCCACATGCCAGGACCTCAGCTTCGCTGTGATAGCACAGCTTTGGTGTGCTCCTCACGCGAGGTTCCTCATGCATCACGAGTGCATGGAGAACCCGCCCATGTATCTCTATCTCACGGTGGCTCGGCCCAGAGGAGAACTGATAAGATTCGGTAGGTGAAGGTTCATGCTTCCGCAAGGCTTGCCGCATTCTCTGTCTCGTGTGTCGTGTTGTGTCGTGCTGCAACACTTCGGCATCCTCGCCGAGGATGGCGGCCCCGTCGAGGATCTAGGACGGGTGGGGCCGCGACAGTCGCGGATTCAAGCATCTTCCAGTTTTTGCTTTTGCAGGACTCGTTCAACTCCTGAGGCGCCGGCGCCGCTGGATCTTGTCGTTTGACGTGGGCGACGACCCGGCTTGTGAGCCTTACTCGCACGCAGCGATGGGCCAGTCATTTTCCTTCGGGCGTGCCGTGACCGTCAGGAGCTGATCGATCTTCGTGCATCGATAGCTCTGGCACGAAAGGCTGCTTGTCTCCGTAATATGCGAGCAGGGCCCACGTCGTTGAATTCGGCAATAAATCGCTTCAGCCCTCAGCTGGGTCTCCGAAGGGGTGCTTTAGGTACCAGGGTAAGAGACAGGGCTTTAACTTTGCACCAGTTCAACACCAGTGCTTTCAATCCGTGAGGAGCGAATCTGCAGTTTTTACCTGGCTGAGGAGACCGATTGATGAGTCATGCTTGCTAGGGATCTGCAGCGATTCGGCCAAGTTTCTCTGGTCGATCTCGCAGCGTCGCAGGATCCAAGGAGGGACCTGGAAGAGGTGATCGACGAGTTTGCCAAAGGCCGCGAACGGTTCCTTCATCTCGGCCACCTGGTTGAAACCTCATTCGCGCTGAGTCACACATCGTGCGCTCGTCACAATGCCACTTGGAGTGAGGTGTCCTTTACAAGGGTGCGACGGGCGAGAAACGAGAATCTGTAGTTGCAGAAAGCACATGAGCTTGTGGAGCTTGTGCAGGAGGTTCTTGGAAGGCGCGTGAATTCACACGTCTGAGCCCGGGTAGTCCCAGGAGATCGGCGAGATCTTCCACGTCCGAATGCGCCTTCTGGACCCCCCAACCGGGGTCGCAGTCCAGCCCCTGGTGCAGGCTGAGGAGATGCGGCTGTTGCTGATCTCTGCAAGTTGGAGATTAAATCGGGATGTCTGGTAAAACAATCTCCAAATTAGTGCGGTGATCCGTCCATTTTGTCGGAGCATTCGCTGCATTTTTGCTACCGCCTGCAGGAAGTGACCTCGCAGAGGACGGTGCTTTCCGCAGCACGCCAGATGGCCATCTGGCAGATAAGTGTTCTCAAACGGCCTTTGATCGATGCTCTAGCAGAATCGGCTCTGCTTGTAACAACTGTACGAGAACTCGCAGACACTGCACCTTCTCAGTTTAAGCTTCGGCTTGGTGTAATGACGTGCTCTCCGTGCAGGATTCACGCGGCTTATAATTGCGCTTATGGGTTCAATCTGGATTTGCGCAAGAGTCTTGCACAGGTCTTTTAGCAGTGTTTCTGTGTGTCACCGAGGTCCATCTTTGTCCACCCCATTCAGATCTGGAGCTCTCTGCACCCATGCATGCTGGGCCGCAGGAGTTGCAGGGAGAATATTGTGCTGCCCACACGGATTTCGCAACAAAGAAGAGACCGTTGCTTTGCCGCGTAAATCGTGCTGGGAATCCTGCAGTCCTTCCCGCCTTGGGCCTTGCCGGTGCAGATTCACAGCTTTGTGTCCAGTCAGAATGTTGCCGAAGACTCGACGCCAGCTACTCTCAAACCTTTCTGAGAGGACTACACCTCGTCGCAGACGTCAGGCAGCTCGGATAGCACGCCCACCCAGAAGAGGGCGGAACTTGGAGGCAGGAGCAATCACGCACGAGTTTTCACGTTATGTCATCCAGATTCTCCTTCAGGCATCTGCTGCGAATGCTGCCATGAGTGGGCACACGGTGGCGCATGCGGGGCTTTCCCGAACACGCACACTGTCAACCAGTTCTTCACGCCGAAGGCGCACAGCATTGAGGATCAAGCACGCCTGAATTGTAGACTACCTTCGCCCAGTTCCGCGCCTGCAGTTCCTGGGTGCCGCTCCTTCACAGTACTCTTGCATAGGTTTGGGCAAACTTCTGCCGGCTTGGTCGGGAGACTTATCTCAACCAGACTGGACCAGCAAAGACGCTGGTTCTCGGAGTTGCCTCTATGATCAGAATTTGTCATGAGAAGCGGATCTGTGTGAGGCGCTGGTTTTGCTCTTTCATGTTTCTGGTGGCCAAGTCATTCTCCAGTAATCACTGAGGAAATGGCGGCCCCGGCCATCGAAGCGCTGACGAAAGCGCAGGCTCTGCGTGATGCGACATCTCCTGAAGGCACCCTCACAACTCTGCTTGTGACCAGGTTCGCGAAGCCAACGCACGCAGGAACGCATCCAGAGGTTCGTCCTGGTAGCCGGAAGCCTTGAAGGGATGCCCGTCAAGTCCCGCAGAGAGCAGATCATGGTGCATTCTGCTGGCTTAGGTCCTTGCCACCTTGCCCTTCGGGCGCCCCGGTGAGTGGTCTCTTCACGTTTGCAGGCCAAAGTGTCTCTTAGGATGCGTGACGCGAGCTGCTCAAAGGCCGCTTCCAATCTTGTGCACGATTGCACACCCTCGCCCTCTCCGCTTCAGTGACCGAGGTGCACGCAGGGCCAGCGAAATTCGAGTTCGGAGACGACGAGTTCGTAGACTGGGTTGATGGGCAGGCCAGGCCGCATCGAGCTGAGGCGTTTTGCAACCTGCTACCATCCTCTGAAGTGACACAGCCGGGCATCAGTGACCCATTGCGGATTGTTGATGATGTCTTGGGGATGGGGTGCTATTAGCCGTCACAATAGAGTAGTGAGTAGGTGCAGGACATGGTCCTCAAGATTGTACTTTGACGCTTCCATTTAGTAGATCTCCTATGTACATAGTGTCGCAAAGAATGCATAGGATAGCACTGCACTACCACGGTCAAGCAAACCAACCCTGAAATCTGAGGCCACGCACCGTTTTGTGCGTATCATCCTTGCTTGATCTTGAGCCATGCATTCGATGGCCAACTTCTCGATTTGTGCGTGTCAGCACCTGCGCTTAAGCGACCTTGGTACACTTCTCGATTTGTGCCTGTCAGCACACATGNACTTCTCGATTTGTGCGTGTCAGCACCTGCGCTTAAGCGACCTTGGTACACTTCTCGATTTGTGCCTGTCAGCACACATGCGCAAGCAACTTGGTACACTTCTCGGATTTGTGCACCTGAGACGAACACGGACAACTACATAATTCTTGAGCTCAGTGAAGAAGGTGGAGGGTTGCATCACGTGCTCTTTGAAATGCTCTCATAAGCTTTCCAGTGATTTTGAGTCCGGCCCTCCCAGCGAGTCGCAGGCCATGCTGTATCGCCTGAAGATTGGCGGCGACGGCGACTGCCAGTACAAAAACAAGTGGGGTGCTTTGTATCCATATACCCTTCAGCAACGGATGAAGCCCATGAAGCCTTTTCTGCTTCCGCGAGGTGGCTGGACACCTGGAACCATCGCATGCATCGCGAGGCCAAAGGGGGCGCTGAGTAGCGGAGTAACACCAAAAATACACCGCTGCCTTAAGCACCTCCGTTCCGCCGCAGGCCGGGCGCATTGCCGTCCGGGAGACCTGCTCCAGGCCGGGCCGCCAAGTGGGAGGGATTGGAGCGAGGGATTTGCTTCTGAAGTCTGCAACGGTCTGGAGGCCATCTCTCAAGAACTTCTGGGAGCGCTTCATGTACCTCTTCAGCCCTCCCAACAACGAGAACGGCAACCTCCACATCTCCCAGGCTCCTTGAAGCTTTGTTGCTTTATTCTGACACCGAAGTTCCGTAGCCCTAGTACCCCTGTGCTCCGAGATCGCCGGCTCGCGGTGTGTGTCCATGTCCGTTGGATCGCTGGGGGCTCAATACGCATACTGCATACCTATTACAACTACTACCAGTGCTGATAGCTCCAGTGCGCATGTTTGTTGCGGCTTGCTCTTTGCTCCTGTCCAAAGGGCCTGCCTCGAATTCGAGTTGGACAAGATGAACACGTTGGGCAAGGCTGGGCACTACGGGTGCTCGTGTGGCGCAGAATGCGTTCGTTGTAGCGATGAGCACACCGGACTTCACTTCCCCTTAGTACGAGTCAGAGATGTTCGCTCAAGAGCGGCACATCGTTGTCGAAAGGAGGTTTCGCATGGAGTCGCCTCGGTCCATGTAAGTATGTATACGTCCAAGTGTTTGCGTATGTGACATGTGTATCGTTGTTAACTCAATTAGTCTATGTGATGACGGTCATGTTTGCATGCGGCCGTCGTCGTTTGGTTTTCCGGAAGCACTCAGAGCCCCCAAGTTGCACCATGCATGCCGAAAGGTGCCCTTTGATGATGAGCTAGTGGAGGGAGGTCCTCTGATCTTCCACGCAGAGTTGCGAGCTCAGGCAGAGTGCCAGGTGTTATACATTCCGCATGGTCTGAGATTCAAGTCAAGTCTTCAAGGCCTCATGTCGACAAGGACACAGGCTCTTTCCGGTGCTTGTGTTGTTGGTGTTGGCACAACGAGCGTTCAAGCACTGCACGTATTTCATTCTGTGCAAGGTGAGTGGGTGACATGCGCGATCCAGCTCCGCATCAGCCCTGAGGACCTGAGCGGGGGATGTCTTGCGGGCCTGGCTAAAGTCTGTCCGGAAGTCGTTCTGAACCATCAGCTGTTCGTCGTGCTTGGTAGTTTCCAGGACATGGGCCTCAAGCCGGAGTGCTCTTCCAAGCAAAGCACGTGCATTATACCATGAAGTCTTGGCTGATCTCGGAAATCCAGTTGAAAGTGGCATGAGGCTAGACCAAGTTTTTGTCGATGTGATCGCGGCTGCAGGTATGTTGTCTTCTCTGTGATGCCGGATACCTCGTCAGTCCCCCAGTGAAAGCGTCTTTGAGAATCTCCCGGCCTCAGCAAATTGGAAGAGCCAGCTCCAGCAGCCAGATCAGAGTACAGCTGAGAGTCCCCGTGGCCCGTGGAAGCCTGAGGAAGACTCCCGGGGCACCGGTTCAGCGCCGCCTGATTCGTCGCATCTCGACGGAGCCGAAAGCTCAGCAGATCGGTTCGTCGCTCGCAGTCATCGCCGCTGAGCAGTCGGAGACTCCCGCGGAAGGGGCGGCACTGAGGTATCCGTCCCCTGTCCACACCATCGCCCTGACGAAGAAGTACATCGTCATGATCCAGATTCCATACCCGTTGAACTGGGCTGGAAGCTTAGGCCACCCTTACACGGTTGTTCTGAGATGAAGCGCCGATGCGAATGAGTGGGCACTTGGCTGCCCAGCATGTCAAAACCTGTTCTCGTTTACAGACCCTGTGACATGGGAAGCAGCGTCAGAGAGCCGGCCTTACGTGTCGCCAAAGGATGGCATGCTCAATGCGGAGGCGAGATGGTTGATGAATGGCCGTTTACTCGGATGATATGACAAATGGAAGATGAACAGCCCGGTTGCTTTCGCCGACCTCTGAGCCTGCCGGCATGTCCTTAGGTGTCTACGAAGGCAACCTCAACGACTACAACACTTGGCAACCAGAGCGCCCCAAGCTTGGTGCACCGTAGACTGGCTCTCGTTTCCGCAGCTCTATGTTTATGAGATGCAGGCCCGACGACTATCCGCATCATCAACCGAGTCACAGGCGAAGAGACCCAGACCTTCGAGACGGATCCGTGCCCCCGGCACGTCAGATTCCTTTAGCGATTCCGAACGCATTTGCAAAATAGGCCATCGCAGCTGCAATATGCCCACACTGAGCGGCAGCCTACTGTTCTCGATACTCTGGCGTGACAGCTCGGTCGTGACAGGTTTTTCTTCTTCCACATCATTAACTCTTTTGAGGCACGATGAGTAGGTCCACACTTGCCCATGTCGGCTTCGGACGGCTGGGTACCTGGAGTCATGTGTCACTGGCCCTTGGAGCATCCACCGGCAGGAAGCGGGTGGACCAACCGGCGAGGACACGTTTGGCCATTACGTTCTTGCAAAGACCAGATGTGGCAGTTCCAGTCAAGCGAAACCTCCGACAACAGTTCATGCCGAGTGGTAGGAACGCAATCGCAGAGCCACCAAACTAGTTAAAGGATGACAGCAAAAGGTGGCCTTTTCCAGCTTTCGCCTGTTAATGCTTCTGCACAGGGAGTCGCCCCGGGCTTCGTAGGCGGTTTTACACACATCACTGCAGATGTTCGATGCGAGGACGAGATTGTTAACCTCGACGTTGTCTGCTACAACGAACCGTCGCGCTCTCCAGACAAGACCGGCTCAACTTCATGCATGTTTTGGTAGTCTCTGGGACACACAACTCTTCGATCCTCGGCCGTCGAATGAGGCCTGTGGGCTTCCCTCTGCGACAGGCCAGGAGGGAAAACGCTGTGTTTATGCCTTTCACCCTGGGCTTCAAGACTTCGGCTCGCTGCCCCTTATCGCAGGCAAGATCTGGTGACGTCGAGGATTGGCGTGGTGGTGGTGGAGAGGCCTCCGGGCGTGGGCTGCCCCCACAGGGGCTGCAGCGGCGGTTGTGTTGGGAACACCGCTTCGCCAGATTGTGTTGCATCGTCCAGAGAACTGCAACCGGCAGACCAAGACATCAGAACATGTGGAATTTGCATGGCACGTCAGGTCCGACGGTTCGCCATGAACATCAGGCAAGCTTTCGCTTCAATGCCTCCTCGCTTTGTGTATCTCTTTTTCCGAGTCCGGAGTCTCAGCCATGAGGACGGGAGAGTGCACCTGCACCGGCTGGCCGGACAATTGCTTCGACGAGCCGAAGATCAACCCAAAGGTTGCTCATTAACGGTGGTGGGATTGTTGATGCAGGAACTGTGGTCCACGTAATGCTGTGAAGGTCGATGGTATCCGGCATAAGTACAGCTGGGGCGTCATTGATGACAACGGCATGTCGGACGCTGAGAGAGACGAAGGCTTTCTGCACATGGCCCTAGCCGTTGTTGCCGAATGCCTCGGAGTACGTCATGCGCCACAGCATGCCGCCCGGCGTTTCGTTCCTTTGATCTTTCTCAGGCTTCGCCTGACGAAGCAGGACCACGACAGCCACGAAGTTTGGAAGCCAGGGCCTGTGCTGCCGTCCATCGTCTTGATGCCACCCACCCGTAATCCTTCAAATCTTCAGAGTGGTGATGTTTTGTTGGATGATGATGCATTGATTAGAGAGATGCCTCTGCTGCTGGCCGCCATCCGTGCCCGTTAAAAGTTCACCCCTACAAATTGCCGAGAGTCAAATGTAGAATGCAGGCAGTCTAGGCAATGCAATCAAGAGCAGGAGACACTGCAGCACCCTGCCAGACGGGCAGGCGATCACTCCTCCCTTCCAAAAACCCAGAAATCACTGGCACCTGGGAGTCATGGAACAAATGCCATGTGTCGCTTGCGACCAAGAGTCGAACTGAGAGGAAGGAAGCTGGTTATGAGTTCAGACAGTTGAAATATTCACCTCATGTTGAATGTAGACTTGGAGTGAACGAACCGTAGCAAGTCTGATGAAGCGCAAGGATGGCACGTGACAGCCAGTCGGTGCCGGTGTGGTCATCTATCCGCAAAGACGGCGAGCAATTCGTGGTGATTCGCCGTATGCGGTCTTTGAGCCTTTGAACAGCCCATTTTGCCACCTCGTGCCACCTCCATGAAGGTCACTAAGCCAGGGTGTGCCATGCACCGAGGTGGGAAGGCCAAGATGTGTCCCGTGAATTGCCTTGGCAGCCAGTGTTTGTGCTGCAGCCCCAGAGCAGGGCAGAGCAGGGCGTCGTGATTGGAGAAGAGGTGTAATAAAACATCGAGTGGCTCCGTGCACTGAGGCCGGAGCCATACAGCAACGAGGAGGACGCAGGTTGCAGCGCCTTTCACATGTCGTTCGTCGATAAAGCACTCTCATTGGCTTCGTTTGGCAGCTGGCATGCAGAACAGAAGCAAGCACTCGAGCGGGGGTGTCCGAACAGGTGCAATTCTGAGCTTCGTTCGGGACCAGCTATTGCCTCAGAGATCGAGGAGCGTCAGATATCGGTGTTGCACAGACATGCCCAAACACAATGGCATAGTTCGACATCAGGCAGACCATTACTTTTCCACAATTGCAGAAGCTGAAGGCCCACCGGTGATACCTTCTGCGTCGTCCTGGACTCGAAGACCATGGAGGAGCAGGCGCTTGCATTTATCTCCTCTTTGATGTCGGCCAGAGACACTGTCGCGACAGCACTTGCGTCTGCGGCAAACCTAAAGAATCATATGGACGTGCTGTCTCGCAGGCTCGCATCCATTTTCCTCAAGGTCATCACGTGCCTCTGCACCTTAATTGCAACCAGTGCGTCTTTGAAGCTGCGTTTGAAGCTTCCCAGACAGCACGGCATCGATGTACCGCCCGGCGTCTGCCGTCTGCAAGGCACGGCCATGGGACTTTTATCTCTGGCGGCGTCTGAGAGGCCGCAAGCCGAAGCAGCAGCATCTCACGTGGTCGAAGTAAGGACTTAACCGTTGCTTTCGCTGCTGATGCGGTCGCTGCCGGCCCTCTGCTGCCCTCAGCCCGAGGGTCGCAGCCTAACAAGCTTTGACGCGAAGCTGCGGCCGCTTCGTTCGCTCCAGTGGAAGCATCAGCACCAGGCTACTGGTAGCATCCACGGAACAAGACTCTGCTGGAGCGGCGCTCATTATCGATTTTGCACGTGAAGAGCGTATCTATGTGTCGGGCTGTCGAAACGGGATCATGCTCCAAGCCTTTCGTATGTTCCTAACACCCTGGCTGAGATGCTCCAGGGGGCTTTTGTAACGCAAACTTGGAGATCCCTGGCAGCCATCAGCGTTTTTGTCCGACTTGCAAAAGAGTTCTCGGCCAACCTGGGCAGTTGCTATATATGACATCATACTTGTGTACAGCAACGAGATGTGGG
The DNA here is from genome assembly GCA_003297005.1 of Symbiodinium sp. clade A Y106. Taxonomy (NCBI): domain Eukaryota; class Dinophyceae; order Suessiales; family Symbiodiniaceae; genus Symbiodinium; species Symbiodinium sp. clade A. Next base: position 17,106 of record BGNK01001351.1, on the reverse strand, counting down.
ACATTGTCGAGTAACAACAGCACAGAGATATCAGTTACCAACACTTCCTGCCAAAAGCAGGGGTTGAGAGTTCCTGACTGACATTCGTGACTTTTTGAAAAAATGTCGGTCCAAGTAGGAATCCATACGCTTGGCAAACATACGCGCCCTGTCGCATTCATTCATCCAGGCGGGCATGTCTTACAATGTGGATTTAATAGGATGATTAATAAGGTCTTCAGCTGAAATCTGTGTGAGTTGTACTGTACTGGATGATGCTGCATCCCTTCGCCCGTGGATGCCATATCACATCATTATGTCCAGCGTCCACACAAGTGGACCGGCCACGTCGGCCACACTGCAGGAAAGGAACAGGATCCAGGCCACACTAACTTCCAGCTTTCAGCCTCCTTGGCATTCCTTCCCTGTGGGATCCCACTGCCCGGCCGCGGCTGATGCTTGACGCCAGCCCCGTAGGCATGTCAGAGCCCAAGCAAAGAAGGAGATGCCCCAACCTTCAAATTAGCTCCCACGTCGAAAAGGAGCCCCCAAAGAGAAAACAACTGACCCGCGGGAGCTCTCCATCGGAGCTTCGTCGGAGCTTCGTCACTTCGGGGCCGCGGCTGGCAGCGCGGAGATTTGAGGCTCATGGCCGGGAACTCAGCCGTTACAAGGAGCACCGCAAGAGCTCGCAGCGCCAGACACTCAGCTGAGGTCCGTCGCCAGAGCCTCCGGCACTCCTTCGTCGCTTTATGTGGAGCATGCCGGGTCGACCTTCGAAAAACGGAGAATGTCGAAGGGCTCTGCACTAATCCGGTCGACCCGGCCTGTATAGCGCTCCAGAGCGAGCGATCCCAGGATGCAAGGATGCAGTCGTCCCTTCAAGCGGACATGAGCTGCTAGGTGGGACAAGTTGATTATGAAAGAAAGTTGTAGCCGCTCGCGCAAGTAACCTTCACAGCCCCCAGTTGCAGAGTAGAGCTGGTCCCACGACATTTTAAGACCAAAGTTTGGAGCTATCTGCACAAACAGACTAGCCAAGCCTTGTGAGTGCTGACTTTTTGACGTTGCTGCGGCTGACCGCAGCACTAGAGTACAATTCGACCGTCCTTGTTTTTCGGGGAACCCGGCTCGCCGCCAAAAGCCAGATCGAGAAGTTGCATGCAGGGCTCTGTGCCATTCCTTTCTGTTGGTTCTCCTTCTAGCAGATTTTAGCATTGTGTTCTATTCGGTTCTGTTCAGTTTTTCTTCCATTCTGCGCCACTCGGTCACGTTTTAGTCTTTAAAGACTCAGCATGCGAATAAAGTATCATCCCTTACATGCAGGAATCGCCTGCAAATATTTCATCTGCAGGTCTGCCTACCGTCGTTTTCCAAGTACTGCGCCGGTTGCAATATGTTGCAATCAATCCCTCAAGACGTTCGGAAGAGAGATGGCAAGTTCTGACAGCGCTGCGGATCTCGTCTCGCCAAGCCTACGATTCAGTTCAGCTCGCCGCAAGTGCGTATGCCTGCCAGAGATGAGTTGGTGCCAGCGGATGCCAGGGTACAATGTGAAAGGCCATGCGTCTGAAATGCGAAATCTGTCTGCAACCGAGCAGTGGAGCAGTGGCCCGAACCGCCTCCAGCCTCGATTTCCTGACAGCGGGTTAACGGGACTTACAGGTCGAAGAGCGTTGCATCTCCCACGAGGCACTCCACTGGTGTTCTGAGCTGTGAAAGGGACGAACGTGAATTCGAACGTACCTTCCCACATCTTCCCGACGGGTGGCCAGTCTGCCACGTCGTGGGACACGAGAAGATGGCTCGCCATGGCTCGCGCCATGAAATGTTCCACGTTCACGTGGCGCTCTTGATAGAGGCAAACCCTGCCAAAGCCCCGTACCCGTGGGGAAGCGCACTCTGGGTTCTGGTCGACCCACCTGTCGCAACCGCTGCGTGAATCTGACTTGGGAGCCTGAGCTTCGCGGTAGAATGACAGCATGATTTTTCTGGCACGGAGTACCGGCGGCAGAGATGCCAGTGCAAGTCCAAAGAAGCCTCAACTGCAAACCCTGCTGCCAGTGGCTGTTTGAGCCGCACAAGGCATCAGCCAATCTTCGGTGCCTACCACCCAGCGAAACTGGATAAAAAACACATGTCAACCAAGACAAACAAGGCAGCGGATTCTCTCCGTGTGGGGTCCTTGCCCATTTTGCGCAGTGACTCAAGTCTTTGCGTTTTTGACAGCATGTCTTGAGCATACAGACGCGTGCAACAGTCTGGGTACACTGCATGTCACGAAGCTACCGCCACCTGTGGAAAGGGATCAAGCATTCGATGCAATCTGCTGCTGCACCTGCTGGTTTCTTGCTTGCTGTGCTTGACCAAGCGCATGTTTTCGGCTACCGTTGCTGCAGTGCTCTCATTTTCCCAAGTCCATCCGCGAAGTTTTGCTCCCCCTCGTCGAAGTTGCGATGGCGGTGAAGATCGGCATCAACGGATTTGGGCGCATCGGTCGCATGGTTTTCCNGCTGCAGTGCTCTCATTTTCCCAAGTCCATCCGCGAAGTTTTGCTCCCCCTCGTCGAAGTTGCGATGGCGGTGAAGATCGGCATCAACGGATTTGGGCGCATCGGTCGCATGGTTTTCCAGGCCCGGGAATCGGAGTTGATGGCTGGGTGTCTGGCAGCTGCATCAGCAGGGAGGCCTTGCGCAAACTGAGCTGCAGGCAAGCAGTCCCGCACGAAGCCGTGCCAGGCCATCTGCGACCAGGGACTTCTGGGCTCCAAGCTCGATGTCGTCGGCGTCGTCGATATGTCCACCGACGCTGAGCACCTCGGATTTCTGTATTTGTGGCTGAGCATAGAGTAGCCGAGATTGATGCACGCAAAGGTACTTCGCCTACCAGATGAAGTATGCCACGCTCTGAGTTTCGCGTNCACCGACGCTGAGCACCTCGGATTTCTGTATTTGTGGCTGAGCATAGAGTAGCCGAGATTGATGCACGCAAAGGTACTTCGCCTACCAGATGAAGTATGCCACGCTCTGAGTTTCGCGTCGGCTGTCGTCTATGTAGGTCAGGTCGATGCGCGGCACCTGCACATGTGTCGCTGGCAGACCTAAGTGCACCTACGAGTCCAAGCATATCCAAACTCCAAACCCATCTCGGTCGGCTCCTGTCTGCTTCGCGTCTGGCACAAGGCTCTGCTCCGCAGATTCCGTTCTCCTCCTAGTGCGCAGTGGTGTGGTAAACAGCACACCTCGGTCGTCACTGCAAGTTACCTTGCTTCGCAACCTAGCGCAGTTGCTGAAACCGACTTTTCCAAAGCGTTAGACAGCATCGCGCCTGAAGTTGCGTATGTTTCTCTTCACGCCTCAGGGGTTCCTTCCTTTGTTTGTAACTCTTTGTGCCAGGCGTGGCATGGCCCCAGGGTTTGTATTGTCACTGGCGAGATCGCTGCACCAATCTGGCCCTTCAAGCGTTCCTCACGGTGATCCCATCTCACCCCTGGCGCTTGCCTGTTGTTTGGCTCCTTTCCTTGGAACAGACTGTACATGGACGATAGAACCATCGAGGTCATCCGTCAATGCAGCCAGCAACTCCTGCGCATTGCTCTCAACACAACCCGGCGCTTTATCAGGGCTTTGTCAAATTAATCCTTCAAGACACAGGTTTTGGGTTTCTGGCTCTTGGGATAGAAAGGCCCGACCATCTCATTGAAGGTCAGGACGACTTCGGCTGGCCACTTCTCTTGTGCGGCCTTTGATGGATTGAGGCTCTCCCGGGGATCCTTCTCGCGTTCGGCCTCTCTTCAAAGCTAGCTGTTTGTGCTGCAAAGGCTTCGTGCTGGTGCGCGGGCCGGCTTTTGTGCGCTTAATATCGATTTGCATCCAGTTTTCGGGGTTGCCGTCACGGGGTCTTGCTCTTGCCTTCCTGATGCGGGCCCTCGCATCCATGCCATGCTGTGCATCTCCGCATTGTCAGTTTCAGCCACCAAGCCGTCACGGTGCAATCTTTGCACCCTGATTTCCCTCCTACGCCTGTGCATGCCGAAATGTTCAGCCTCCCGGCCTCCCGGATATGTGGACGCGCAGGACACCTCCGAGATGTCGAGCTGATTGATTTGAAATCGGCCAGCAGTCCCCGTTGCAAGCGTTTTCTTGCTTCGCTTTGTTTCTTGGTCTTGGAAGCCTCCAGGCTGGCTACAGTATATACGGTTGTGGTGCCGTGCGTTCCTGCACTCGCCGCTACAAGGCTTCTCATAGTAACTGCTCCTTTTGTCAGGCCCGTTTCGCGTCTGCTAGACATCTTGTTGCCGAGTGCCCCAAGTTCAACCTCGTCAGGTGTTGGCTTGAGAGGGTTCACCAAGTGCCGTCTTGCTGCCCAGATGTCACATCGCCTCTCCTGGTATGGAGCTGCCTACTTCCGTGCACTAGTTTCGATTCCGCTGTGATCTTGCACTTCGGATGACCCGGGCGCCCTTTACGACATGTCCTTCATGGACTTCACACCCCTGACTCTGATTGGGGTTTAGGGGTTCCTTCGACTTTGGTTGATGGTGGCATTCCATGCCCACGGCATGCTGTTTCGCTTGTCGCTAGTACTCGCAAGGCAAATCGCTTTTTTCATGTACACTCTTGGGCCTTAACCCTTTTTGGGCGGAGAACGCTCCGTGCCACTTGTCAGGTTGGTCTCGTTTGCAATAGGATGAAGCCTATCCGAGGACTCAGTGCATGGCAAGTTCAAGCACGACGTGAAGATCGGTGAGAAGGACGAGCTGATCGTGAACGGAAACAAGATCAAGCAACTTGGCAGCGTTGCCTTCCTGCTGAAGCCGGTCGGCAGTAACAACGCGCGCAGGTGCATCCAGGCCAGCCGGGAAGGCCCCAAGGCCCTGCCTTGGAAGGAGCTTTTGCTCCTGAAGCCTTCGAGAC
>BGNK01001350.1:133401-155950 GCA_003297005.1 Symbiodinium sp. clade A Y106 | reverse complement strand
AGGCCCTCTCTTCAGCGGTCGTGACTTTTGCATCTTGAGCCACGATCACAAGTGGCACAGGTTCCCCTTCCAAAGGCAGCTTCTGTGTACATGCCGGAAAGGGATTGGACATCACGAAGGATGCGGTCTTAGCACGCTTCTGCAAGGGCTTACATAGAATTGTCTTACAAATTGCAAGGCTCACAGTCACAACATAATAATAGTAATAATAATAGTAATAGTCATAGTCGTAGTAATAGTAATAGTATACTATTACTATTACTATTCATAACAAACACGCGAGAAAAAAAAACAATGGCGACAGAAGCAGAAAAATAATGTGGGGAGATATTCTCCGCCCGTCTATAGTGTCTAGCAAGTCTAGTGCGAAGGCAGTCGGCACTCGGTTAGCATTGAGGGGACCCAAGCTTCAATTCGACTCAAAAACAAAAACTAAAGCTGTTCGTGTTCAAGTGCCTTACGCCTTCTGGTTGCCTGCTCGAAAAGTGAAGCTGCCGGCAACCGGCTGTTTCTGCTGCAGGGTATGTGCCAGGAAGACAGGAAAAAAGCCATGAGGTTCAACGCCAAGAAGGTGAGCCCTAACCTCAATCAAGCCTTCATTCATTGTAGGTCCCTTGAGTCTCATCACTGCGTCATGGCTCGCTTCGGTTTCTGTGGTTCGAGCGTACGGCTTTCTTACCACTCGGGGTTTCCGGTTTCGATGAGCCACAAGGCTTTAGGGCACAAGCTTTTCGTGGCAGTGGCAGAATGAAGCCGACCAATGCAGACCTTCTAGGCCGCTTTGCACAGGGATCTTGGCTTCATAGCCATAGCTACCAGGCCAGCAGTGCACACGTTGGACCTACGTTAGCACTTGTCCTATTGTGGCTACTATGTATGTTCTTGGTGTATCGATCTTACTTTCACTACTCCTATCGTTACTGCTGTACTGTAATGCTGGTCTTTGGTTTCGGAAGGCAGTCCGGTCGCTCAACGTTCGCCTCCGTCAGCACGTGTTGCCCTGAGAGTTGTTTAGGGGTTAGGGGCTTTGGATGTACAGTTGGAGTTTCAGGGTTCGAGGTTGGTTGAGTTTCTGAGCAGCTTTGAGGTATACTGACCACGCTTTAGGGGCCCAGTGCTCAACGCTTCCTAGTCCAGAGACCACTTGTTAGTATTGCTAGTGCTGACACATTGCCTTAGTCTTTGTATGGGGGCCGTAGGGTTCAGGGCAGGGTTCTTGTCAGCCCCTGTAGCACTAACAGTTACGGTCATGTGGGTTCGGGAGGAGCCGTCCTCGTGTTTCCGCTGGCTCGTTGTTTTTGCAATCGTCCTCATGAGTACCCTCAAGCCTAATTAGTCCCTAAAACCTTAAAGCGTGATCAATGTATGGCCGCCGTGCAGAATCGGTATTGCAACCTTGCCTACGATGCAAGCATATGTTACTTTGCGGTGGGTGGGTTTGATCAGAGCTTGCAGGCTGTGTGCTGCAGGCGATGTAAGTTTTTAGAGCTCAGGCTGCACGTTTTAGAGCTCAGGCTTAGTGGGGTTGTTTGGTTGGTGTTTAACCACCTTCACCTTGTCGGCTGGCGCTCTTTCGTGAACCAAAGCCCCAAAGCCCCTCAAGCGATGTCCGCATCCCGCCAGGCACAGCAGATGGAGAAGATCGTCGACGACTTCCATCGATCTTTGGGCAAAATGCCGCAGTCTTGGCTGCGTGTGAGAGAGAGAGAGATATTAAATATCATCGATCTGAACTTAGCGTTCTCCGAATCATACCAGGGATTATGTGCAACCTAAGCATACATCAAGCGCCTTGGCCGCGGAACTTGAGTATAAGAGATGTCTCCTCAGAATCGGAAAAAACAGGATTTTTTTGCTCGCAGCCACATGCTGAGATCGGACTAATCGTAGAAGATGATATCCTGGAACTCCCCTGACCCCGTGCGAAGTATAGGGCTTCGGCCGAAGTCCAGACCCCAAGCCAAGCCGCAAGTCGCTTTCCAAAACCATAGTCCTAGATCGTCTACGGCACGATGGCCAGCGCCCCGAACCCAAGACCGAATGGCAAACTCCATCTCAAAGCACTTCCCGCCACCGTCTCAGGCCTGGAGAAGGCAGGGGCCCAGGGCCGACAGGGTTTCACCCTTCAGGCTCCTTCTGGGGATGTGGCAGCTTTGCCGGGCATCAGTGCCAAGATTCTGCAAGGGCTTCCTGTTGATGTGCTATGGTGCATAGCTCGCACAGGGAAGCTACACTTGCGAATCTGCAGAATTGGTGAGGTGAAGTCGGCCCACGAGTTCCACCAACGCTTAAAGCCTTCTGGACCTCTCACCGTGTCCTCGTTCCCTCGGATTTGCAACAGCCGGTGCACCGAATCAAGACAAGTTAAATTCCGGATGATGACATTGAGCCCATAGGGCCTAGGGGCCGGGTTGGGGTGGGACTTAGTTACTGCAGGCATCAGCCGGAGCGACCGGGCTGTTGGAAAACTGGCACCCTCCCCAGCAGGATGTTAGCGAAGAAGTTTCGGAGAATGCTCAACCCTAAACCCTAACCCATTATTGATAGTTTCTTTGTGGGAAAGGCTCTACTGTCCCATATGCAGGCAAGGCTTCAAGGCACACCCGGCCCTGTGGTGTTGGCTACGATTGCGGCTTTTTTCGTTTGAGTCTGAAAGTCTGTCAAGGCCTGGAGTCCCAAAGTTCTAAATTGGGCCATGGTATCGCCAGAAGTTCTTCGTCCGAAGAGTTCTGAAGGGTTCTGGGTTTGGAGGCTTGTGCTTCCTGTTCTGAGCGCCGGGAGGGGTAACTTAGAGGTGCTGCAGAATGCTTAAGAAGTTTGGCTGTGGAGCTTTGTAGGGCATCCCAGGGTTGGAGACCTCAGAGGTTTGAGGTCTTGGGAGCTTCTAGGACGTCGGCGCTTGAGGATCCAGTTCTCTCGGTTCTTGCTGCATTTACAAGCCAAGTGTGTGCACAAAGAAGGGCCAGTTCAATTGTCAGGGCCAGGCGACAGAGACAGGCCCAGTGAGAGGCGACAATTGTCACAAACATAACTTCTGTGTTTCTGTGCAGACCGCCAGGTTTCGACCTCGGGCTTCATCCTCGAAACCTACACCATCTAACAAGCTGCGCTATATTTGCTCGCTTGTTTTTCCGTTTCGCGTGCTTCGTGCAGCTGCAGCGGCTCAAATCCTCCTCGCCTATCCTGCTCGGGGCGTGGAGGCAAGATGATGCGCATAGCGGCCCGGCTTGTTCGTGTTGCGGGCTGTATGGTAGATTGGAGGGAGGCTAGTGGGGATGTGCTGCTTGAGTTCTCACATGAGAACAGGAAATCGGAAAGATGAGACCTTGTGATATTGGCGGCCTACTGGTGGAAAGTTCCACCCCGCAGCGCCCGCACATCACTAGCCATCCTCAAGGGGTAGAATTTGGAAACCACATGCCCCACCCAAGCCCATGCCCTAAAGCTCCAAAACCCAAGATGCTTAGCCCCTGAAGCCATGAGCCCATCAACCGTAACGGTCTCAGACCAAGTGCAAGGTTCGGCGGATTACGGGCAAAAGACCCTTCCAAGAGTGCCGCGAGGCGAGGCCAGTCAGGTTCCAGCGTTTAAGATTCACTTTGCGTTCCAACACAATCCCGGTGGCTCAAGATCCGCCCAAATCCACCCAACATCCTGAAGATACATGTCAAACGTGTTGTCTTGTCTTTATCTAAGGGTCCATGGGTTCAACATTCCGAAGGCTCCGCCACGCGTGTTTTGTATGATTTGAAGAAGGGGGTCGGTTCCAAAGCCAGGAAAAGGACGCTGCCAAAGAGACACCGCCCAGCGAAGTTGCTGCAGCGCCCTGTCGCTTGGCCTGCAGTATGTGGCCCGTGTGGACGAGTCGTGGTTCTCCAGACAATCCCCTCCAAATCCCAAGCCTCCGAACCCGACAGCAAGAGTCAAAGAGCATCCTAAATTCTAAATCACAGTGGGATTGATCCTTGATCCTGAACCCCCAAAGCTTCTGCTACCTTGGTGCTACCTGTGATATTTAACCTGCAGACCAGGGATTCCAAGGCCGAGGGCCACGCAACCCCGTAAGCCCCGATCACACAGGCGATGCTGAAGGCGCGGAAATACGTGTCAGGTAGATCCCAGCATCCCCGTACTCTGCGAACACCCGGAGGTCCAAAATTCTAGTTGTGGGCATCCACAGAAATCGCTCAAACCACCCGGGAAGATATCTCAAGCCTTTCGACCGACAATGTCAAACCCAAAGCATATGGCCAAAGCATGGCAAAGGCAAAAAATGCTAAGTTTTCAACCTTAAACTCGCCTGGATTGTCCGAGTGCGAGCGCCGAAACCCTAAATTGGAAACATGAATCTCAGGCACCCCTCCAGATGTCGCGACACCGAGGCACGGGTCCCTCATAAATCAAGCAAAAGTTGGCTCAATGGGATACGCAAGCAATGTTATATATACATAAATTACATAATATATATATATATATATATACAATATATACATACATACATACATACATACATACATATTATTTCTGTATATCTGCGCAGAACCTGCAGGTCGAGGTCTCGGTCTCCGAAGCCCGGAAGGCCGGGTATAAGAACTGAGAATGCAGGGTCTTTCCGGTGGCTTTCCGGGGATTTTTTTTGTAGGGTCGTTTGGGCTCCAAAGTTCCCGGGTGGGGCAACTTTCTGTCATCGGGTTTTGGGAAAACCCAACGAAGGCTTTGAGGGCCAGGGTTGGTTTAGGGTTTAGGGGTTTAGGGTGTAGGTTTAGGGCACTCTGACGGGGACGTAAGAAATGGGGGCGTAAGCCATTGGGACCATTCGGGCCAATTTGGGCCCAAATGGGACCTTTTGGAAAACGCTATTTTGGGTTCGGAATCCTGCGCGCTCGGAGTTCGGTGCTGGAATATTGCATCTGTCGGGCTATGGAGTAGAGGCAAGCTTCCGGNCTGCGCGCTCGGAGTTCGGTGCTGGAATATTGCATCTGTCGGGCTATGGAGTAGAGGCAAGCTTCCGGCAATGTGGACGCGGTAGTGAGGGTGACATTTTCCAAAACCGCCCAAAACAGCCCAAAAACGCCCAAAACTGCCCAATTCGGCATTTTTGGCAAACGCCCCGGACATTAGGGTTTTTTTCCCACTCACTCACGGCTTGCCGTTGCCGTTCCGTCAAGTTACAACCCTCCTCCTAGCAGCAGATCCCCTCTTGGTCTCAGCCTGGTGTGATTTCAGGAGGCTTANGGGTTTTTTTCCCACTCACTCACGGCTTGCCGTTGCCGTTCCGTCAAGTTACAACCCTCCTCCTAGCAGCAGATCCCCTCTTGGTCTCAGCCTGGTGTGATTTCAGGAGGCTTAAGCCCTCATTTCTTAAGCCCCCACCTGTATTTCCTTAAGTAGGGCTGTGGGAGAAAACGTTCTTGGCAGAGGGAGCCCCCGGGCGACGAGGCAAGCCCGCGAAGAGGGGGGGCGGGCGTTCAGTCGAAAGGGCTCCGAGTGGCGATGCAGGCATAGGCTATCCCGTCAATACTGACAGCCCCGCCACACTGGGCTTGAAAACTCCTCATCCTTAGCCTCACCACAACCGAGAGAAGCCACAGTTTCGTGTTATGTTTCTTCGGTTGCTCCGAGCATTGAACCTCTCTCTTCAGAAAATAAAGCGCTTCCTGTGTGACGAGGGGTGTGGGCTTAGGGTTGAAAGTTGGGGCCTGGTTTGCTCAGAGGGATGTTAATCTGGATTGAGTCTTGGGCGGAAAACCAGACACATGTGTATGAGTATGTAAGTGAAAATGTGAGTGGGGAGGTCGCGCAAGGGCCAAGGACGACTACGGTCATGTTGTTCTTGTTCGCAGAATGGCTGTGGGACATGGTGGCACATAAAGCCTGATGATAAGAATTGCTTGGCATGCGCATGCCCAGGCAGCCAGCATGACACTGGCCATAGGTACATAGATTGGAATGGAAGGAGCAGAAATCAGTAATACTACAAGTGTCTACAAACTAATGAATGGTCTTGATTCCGCTCTGCCGGGCAGGCTGCACCGAAGCTCCCAAGCTGGCCAGGCGGGGTCGGGGTTGCTGGCTCCACTTTTCGGCCCCAGAATGCTGCAGATCCTGATGGCCTGCAGCAATAGGAAGACACTTACTGTTTCGAGCACGAATCAACAACCACAAACCGAGTCTGGAATATTTATGAACCCTGGAATTTAGTTTACACTGTAGCCCTACATGACCGCTATCACTATGTATTGTTACTTTCATTGCGACGATTATCATCAGTCTTGGGAATATTATGTGTAGTATTCTTACTAATTAGGCTTCTTGAACTGTTCGATCCGTCCTACACACTAAACTTTGTCATAGTTGGGGCAACATTTTAGATTTCTATGGGTACTTACACTTAACACGGATTTTTGCAGTTTTAATACCATCCCAACCATGAGCTGCTTTATAAATACAAAAATTGAATTTAAAACCTTAAACCACCATTCCAAGGCCCGGCCGCAGCTTCGACGTGCCAGCGGTCTAAGTCTTGTGAGCCCGGCAGATTCACCCGGGTTTCGGGTGGAGGGTCTGGGATTCAGGGTCTAGGGTCTAGGGTTTGGGGGCTAGACCGTGCGGGAGCCGAAAACCCGACCCCAAATGCTACTTTAAACCCTTCTCGGCAAGCTCCGAATGGAAGACCTCATCCTTCGCCACTGTCCCTTAAGCCCTCAGACCCAAGCAATACACATAGACATCCAGAGACCCTATAGGCCCTGAAGTTGGACGAGCATTTCAACGGATTGCCAGGCGAGGCGTCCCTCGGGCATCCGCCGCTCTCTGGCACACAGGCTGCGTCCGATGCATATGACTTGGAAGATGGCCTATGCTTGATTCGGCGACACTCATTCTTCCAGCTCAAGATTGAGAAGATCTTAAACATCGGTCAGAACGACAATTACGGCTGCAGAACAACACTATTCCAGCGGAGCCCTTGGCTGGACAATTTCCCTGAGAACAGCGTTAGTTCGGCTTCAGGTTAGGTGCATGGTGACCGACCCCAGATATCGACATGCGCTTTCCAACAGCTGTTTCGCGAAAGCTAGGCAAACATGCGATTAGCAGAATCTATACGGGTTTAAACCCTAAACCCTAAACCCACTGCTTTGAGGGCCTACCTGGGCCATATGAGACCCCATCAGTTCTAGTGGGAGCTGTTTTTGTCGATCCCAGAAGGGGCTCCAGAATATCCCGCCAGCCCTGACCCAGCTGATACTCATGATGCTCGCTTCAGGTTGGGGCTGTTTCCCTACCTTCTGAGATTTGGGTCGAATTTGGGTGGGGTAATGACCCCCGAACACACACACACAGAACCGACCCCATGCACCTTCATAGAAGTTTCTGCTCTAGGTCGAAATATTGGATTACATGACTCTTCCGTCCCAAGTGCCTGCACAGCGACACATCTGCAGAACTTTGATGCACTTAGCCGCGAGGCCATGTTGAGACACCTCTCACGTGGGACCTTGCTTCGTGGTTTTTGTTCTAATCGTCGCCAGGGCATCGTTCCTTCACCGTGTCGCGGCCGCAAGGTTTTGAGCATTTAGGTGGCACCGCCGCTTGCGATTGGGCAAGTTGCTGGTGGGTTATAGCTTGTATAGGTTGTTGTTGACGCTCTTTAGATTCATGTCCTTCCGTGTGTGGGCTGCGTGCCAGCTGGAAGATGATGTGTGCCTACGTATTCACTGATGTTTTCAATATACACCTTGTCGAATTTGAACTTTCGTGTAGGAGCACCCGCACCTGGTCCGGGATGAGTTCAAGGAACGTAAAATCGGTTCAGAGTGGAACGGCAAGAAGCCTGCAGCTCAACCATTGTTGCAGTCAGGAACTTTACATATTTCGAGTATAATATACATACTTTACGTTATGCATACAACCTGTGCATACTATGCTTATAACTTATAAGTATACTATCACTCGATGCTTTGCCCGGCCGGCCTCAATGTCACAGCTTGCAGCTGACGTCTCCGAAGCTTGGATTGTTTCTAATTGCTCGGTATCTGGTAGTCAGGCCAGTTATGCCGTAGCAGGCTATAGTTATCTTGGGTGCTGGCACAGTACTAGCTGAAAGCACAATGTATACATTTACATACAGCGCACCACGCTGAACAAAGACATCCAAACACAGGTTGGCATTGAGATATGTGAATGGGCAGAAAAAAGGTTTGCTGCGCCGAAGGACGGCCACAAGGCAGCGCAAGACACAGAAGCAGACCAAACCTTCCTCCACGCGATGCCCCAGGGACTAAGCCTAAGCCTACACCCGTGAGCCTGCAGAGTCCTTGTGGCGAGAGCCCAAACCAAGAACCATGCTGAAATCAATACAAACCGCACTCGCAAGCCGCACTTGCCGATGGCAGAGCCATGAGATGTGGGTCCGACTGCTTTCCTGCCTTTGGGCCCCAGCTTCTTGGCCTGCTTCTGGCGAGATTTTAGTAGAAGGGTGTTTGGGTTTTGGTTTCAAAGTTTGCTAGAGGTGCCTGGGGTTTGTTGATGGTTGTAGGCTCAAGAATAAGGTTTGAGGTCAAAACTTTGCTTTCGGGTGACACTTGAGCAGCCCTAGCTCCAGTGTGGACAAAGCCTGTATATTAAGTTTGGGTCGAACCTTCCAGGCCCTGTGCTGCAGTATCAAACCTGAGCCTTGAAAGACAGACTCGCATCCAGCAGCCCTCGCCCTTGATCCAGGCGTCTATAGTTGCATCTTCCGACTTCCTCGGCAAGCAGAGGGAGGTGGCACTGTGGTGTGCCCTTTGAGCTCTCGAGTTTTGGTGCAGGGTGAAGAAATGAAAGGCTGGTGGATGGAGGTTTCAATTTCACCTGCAGTGTTTCGGTGCTGCGAGATTCGGATATAGGCAGAATGCCTACTGACGTTAGTCTGGCATTATAGGGGCTGGTGGCTGAACCCTTCTTATCCTTCAGCCGCCAGGAGCTGCTACCCAACCATCCGCCAAAAGCTCTCACCCAAAAGCCAGACGTCCAATAAACCACCAGTTTCAAGAATCCGTAGACCACAACCCCGGGAACCAAGAGCTGGCACCTCGAATCCTAGGCTTGAAACCATCAGCCCTTAGCCAAGCTACCTGGAAGAGCAACTGCCAGGTGCCAGGCGAGCGCACCTGCAACAGGTCGGCAGATTGCTTTGATCATGCTCCACGCTGCCACCTTGCTCAAGTTCAGGTTGGAGGGTCGAGGGTTTGTACTTAAGATAAAGCCTGAAAATGGAGGCCTGTGACGGTCTCAGAATTCCAGAAGTTGATTTCATCCGACAAGTCCATGGCGAGGATCATCAGGCCGGCACGCCTGTCCCCTGCAGCCCACTAAGCCGAGGGTCCCGCGATTGACCATACGACTAAGCAAAGCCTGCAAGCTTTAGTTTCAAGCACCCCGAACCCCCACACCCTATGAGCCATAGGCTTCAAGGAGGTCTCAAACCCCAAGTTCTTATCGGTCCTAGTAATAAATTTCCCCTTATCTACCCATTTATCTCTGTATATCTATCCATATCTGTATTTGTATCCATCGATATCTTATCCATGGTTCTATAGGATATACAGTACAATACAGCCTGTAGTAGACTTCGCAATCCCTGGAAAGCCTTATCAACCTGTCATAAAACCATCTAAAACACCCTACCAGTTCCTAAAGTGCCTCCGATTTCACCCCAGGTCTCGACGGTCGCTGCGCCTCCCTGCACTCCTGGCTGCGAAGCGCCCCGGGCCGCTGCGTGGCGCAGTATCGCGGTCGGCGTTGCTTGGCGATCTTCGTGGACATGTGCAACTGCATGCATGCATGTATGTGTGCTTATCTTTATTTACGTATATACATACTTTGTCTACAGATATTTTCAGCTTAGGAACACGGCACACGGTGGTTTTTTATGTTGGTATGAGAAGGCGAGCAAAAATTAGTTGGCAATCAGGGTTTGCTGCTTAGGTTTCGTGATTGAGGGCTGGACGACGATGCAATAACCAGCATCTCTTGCTTTGGTGAAACAGAATCGAGTCCAGGGCATGTGCATATTTCTTCAGTTTTCTTACCTTCTAAGCCCGTCCTGCGCGAGTGGGATTCGGCCTTAGCAGTTTCAGTTGCAGAGAAGAGGATCGAGGCCCTGTGCGATGTAGAAGCAGGCTGTTATCGTTTGTAGGGCCCAGTGTTAGCTTTGCTGCTGTTGCCCTGACGCTTCAGCATGACAATCATTACTGTATTGGTCATTTTTCCCAGTTAGGCTTAGTCGACTTTCAGAATCAGAGACGTGGAGGCCGTTGTTACCGTCGTCGTCATCTCCGGGGCAGGATAGTCATCGGATAATCATCACAAGAGAACGAATCATACTGAAACATGTTATGCTTGCCACCCTGTGCCCTGACCGGCAGTTTCGCAATGTCCACGATGCAAGAAGTGGCCTCCACTTACTGAGCGAGTAAAGCCTCACTGTATAGATGTTCTCCCTTAATGTATTTTGCCTCCAGTGCTATGATCAGTGATGTGTCAGTGGATGTTGGTGCGTAGGCTTGCCAAGCTGCATCGCCTTGTGACAACCCGCGGCTGCATGTGCCACCATTATCGTCCAACCAAGTCTCAACCCAAAAACCGTGGGAGCATGATGCCTAAGCTCGATTCAAAGCCTAAACTCCCAACCTAAGCTAGCAAGGGCTGCAGCTGCGACCTGGGTCAGCACACCGGCTGGCAGACTCGGCGGACTGCTACGCACGCCACTGGGACTCCGGCGCAATACCGTAATACCGGATTGTTGTGGCATATAGAATAGGGCTTGCATGTTTTATCTCTTGCAGACTCCGAACATTACAAGGAACATCCCCATAAGACCGAGCTCCAACAGACCCCCTGAAGCATTTTTGTGCCTTTGGCCAGTCGGGTGGGCCTTTTGGATAGAATCCTTGCCCGCTAACTCCAACACTACGACCCTGCAGTAACTCAAACACTTCGACCTTGCATGAGAATGCAGTGGCTGACGGTATAGGCAGTGGCATGTCATATTTAAGCTGTCGACCCCCTTAAATCCTGAACCAAAACCCTCAAAGCCGCTAAGACTCCAACAGGCCGCGAGGCAATGCGAGGAATCCTCGAGCCTTAGTGCAGGAAGGCCGCATCCCCCGCAAACCCTAGATTGTCCTAAATCCCAAGCCACATCAATATGTACACATACAGCGTTACAGATGCACGGTAGACGCAGACAGATGCTCGATAAACAGGTAGATAGATCGATCGATGGATGGAAGAATGGATGGAAGGACAGCTGCGCTTCTACAGATATAGAGCGATGGACAGACAGATCAACAGATGAGATGAGACAGGATGAGGTAGAATAGGTAGATGGCTAAATGACTAGATGGATAGATGGATGGGTCCATCGATAGGTCGGCTGATAGAAGGATGGATAGATAAGATCGATGGGCCGCGGTAGGTTTGCGCATAGATAGGTGGATAGACAGATAGATCTTCCGATTGATCAACATGTCGCTAGGTAGGGTTTGGGATGCAGTAGATAGATATTCAGTCGTGAAGCGCCCACGCCCCAGACTCCAGGCCAGAAGCCTTTGCCAGTGTGAGCGCCGAAAGCCCTAAACCCCTCAAATTGTCCCTCCCTCCCCTAACCTTAAACCCTGCACATCCCTGCACAACGAGTACCCCCACCCCCGCAAAGCCGAAGCCTGAAACCTTATATCGTACCTAGTAGGCAGTACTGAAACCGCAAGCCCTACTTCCCCGCTCAAGCCCATAAACCGCATTGTCTTTCGAGGCTGCAGACTTGCAAACTGCACAGCCTTCCAGCTTTCAAAGTTGCCGGTCGGCGGATGGCAGCCCGCCCGAGAGGGTTTAGCCTGTGCGAGAATGGATGAAGGGTGCAGGTTTTTTGCAGAGTTCCATGGGCTTACAGACAGACGGTTTCATTCGGAGAGCCTGTGGACTTTGGATTAAAATAAGCGTCCCTCTTGGGAAGCCCCTCGACCGACAGCCCTGAACCTCTGTGCTGCTGCGAACTTACACCTTGTCCAAATCCCCGAGAACTATGTGCTGGCTCCAAGACATTTGCGGACAACTTGTGGGTTAACAGAGTTTGGGGGTGGCAGGGTAGAAATGATTAGAGTGCTTAAATGGGAATCGTACTTCGCTACCGCTAGCCAACTCCGCCGCGCAGAAACACCGGCCCTTTGATTACTTCCGAAAACCCGAAACCCCAAGTCTTGTGCTCCCTCCAGCGATTTAATGCGTAGGGGCACTCGATCTGTTGCTGAGGTTGTGCACGCCGCTGGCCGTACCAGGACAGGGGAATGTCAGGTTCTTTGGCAGCATCTCAGGGGCGGATAGAACACTGAAGTAGTGTACTAGGAGGTCGACGGCAGGCATGGAATCCTCGTGACAGGTGTCGTTTCTGGACAGGACTTGCCATGAAGTTTTTAGAAATGGCAACAGTCACAGGGCTGGGGGGTCTTGGGGATTTTGGATGTCGACCTTTCGAGATAGCAGTCACGGAGACAGGTGGTCTTGGAGCAGGAATCCTCGTGACAGTTGTTTGTTGGGGGGTTTAAGTGTTGGTCTGGAAACTGCTGGGCCTTGCGAATTTGAGTCCTGTTCGTTCAGGGACGAGTCTTCAAACTGTCGTGTCCTGTGAGTAGTTACAAGTTGTAGCTTGGAGCGAGTCGGATAGAGTGAAAACCAGTGGAAACCAGACTTGGGGATTGGATAGGTGGGGGCTGGACCCTGAGAGGGAGGGGGAGGGGCTGCAGGGAGCACGTGAGCATCTCTGTCTCTGTGTATATGTATCTGTATCTGTATTTTGTATATGTATATGTATGTATGTATATATATATATATATATATATGTGTGTGTGTGTGTTTGTGACTGTTTGTGTGCCACCTCGGGTTTGATCAGCTTTCCGTGTTGATGGGGTAGGGTTTTGGTCATGGAGAGTCAATGTTAACTTTAGCGGCCTCAGGTTCTCGGTTTAGGAATAGCTGGCTCCGCAGTGACGCTGCTAGGGCTGCTTGCTCCAACTCCGGGTTCAACTCCGGGCGAAGTGGAAAGCCTGTTGCAAAAAGGGTGGAGCTCTTGTGGCTCATCGGGTTTACGATGGTTTAGGATTTTAGATACTGTAGGCCTTGAGGCTTTGATGGTTCCGGTCTTGTTGTTGAGCGGTGGGCTTTTCAATGTTGAGAAGGCTGAATCCAACGCTGACAGTCAAGGGTTATAGAGGGTCACTAGGATCTGGGACTTAGGGTGACTTTATCTGGGCCGAAGGTGATACTGGACAAGAACCATAGCAAGTAAAGAACGGGCCGAAGTCGAATGCATGGCTTATAAACCATACAGTTTGACGCTCTACTGGTTGTCGTCTTGTGCTTCCGACCACAGGTGGTCGGCGGATGGGTTTCGATCAGCTGGGCGCTGTTACCATCGCACTCTGCCCGGCGAGGGCTGCTTTTTTCACGAAGACGCCCGGCGAGTCCACTTCTGGGTTTGTCGCTTTTGGACATCGACTGGCTGCGGTGTTTGCTGAGTTTATTTTTTTTGCGGACCTTATCCCAAAGCCTGAAGCCACCTAGCATGCTAGGCCGCCCTAATTACACCAATCCTAGGTCCTAGGCCCTAAGCTGAAGGATGGACTGGTTTCAGACACCCACAGCAGCTTTTTTCGGCGAACCTACCCGTGCCGAAATGCCAAGGCCTGCGAGGAGACAAGCGGCCTTTGTTGCCCCGATCCTTGGGGACTCTACCCCCAGTGCCACCAGACAAGAAATGAGAGTGCTGGCTGTTTTGAAATTTATTGCTGTGGCTTGTAGTATATTTCCGTGTGACTAACATTTGTATCAGAATGCTTTGGTATCTCATGTCCACAATGCCCTTCAAGGGCATATCAACACCATAGCAGCCAGTTTCGGATTCAACTGGCTACTGCGCTAGCTTTGGATAAAGGTACCGCAAGACGACCCAATTTCAAACCCCCTCTCTTCGCCTTCACCTTGAATTGGCCATGCTGGAGTCTCACGGGGGGGCGAAGCACTTCATTGAGCCTAGCACCTCAAATCAAAAAGTGTGCCAAAGGCGTGAAACATGCTGCAAGCAGGCTGGAATGGCTTTTCTCGTGGATTCAGTTCCGAATTCCTGATCCAACCAACAGAAGCTACTATTGGCACATATCGTTCCTTAGTCATCTGCTACTTTCGGGGATTGTTGCTGCAAGTACTGCGTGCATCTTTACGGCGAGTAGCACTGTTACTCTGTTCACTATCATTGTTGTCTAACTTGCCTGCTAGTTAGTGCTCGCGGAGTCTATTGCTTTGTGGTGTCAGCCTCAGGCTGCTCCAAGGGGATGCCGCCACTGCAGCTTGCGCTTCTGGCAGATAACGAATCACAAGCAGGCCGAACTTGAGGTCAGGTTTATGTTAATTAAGCCTATTGCAATCGTTGAGAGTGTATGAGCAAGGCGTTGTGTGTGTGGGGGTGTCCCGGTGGGATCCGGGAGAATTACTATAAAGATAAGACATTCTTCATGTCTTGCAGGCGAAAGCCGTCATGTGACATCAAGAGGGAAATGTCATGACGTACCAATGGTAGCAGTTGCCAATCAGTTTGCACGTGATGTCCATGTTTACATGCGTTCTTGTCCTGCAGAGCAGGAAAGAACCACGAGGAAGAGGTGGAGCAGGAGAACAAATCCTTGTTGCTGGGCTGGTATAGCATTGCTGTTCTAGCGCATGTTGCTAGTGGACCTGGCACGCACGCACACTTATCGACTTAGTTCATAGCCTTTTCGGACAATCTCTATTGTATCGCAACCGGACAACCCCCAGCCCAGACTGAAAGCTCTGAGCAAATGTGTATATCGTAGTATATGCACACTATAGTAACATACATGAGCGCGCACACACGCACACAGACACATACACATGCCCATTTAGCCAACTAGCTCGCTAGCTAGTTACCTACCCGCGGCCTGCCTGCCTGCCACTTCGGGTTAACATACCTACCCTCCATATACCTTCAATACGCGCTATGAGGGCTATAAGGCATCTAGACTCTACGAGGGGAGGGTTTAACTCGCATCGCGTTGCGGAAATACACATCTTTCGGCGTCCACCTTGCGGTTAAGCATTTCGGAGCCCGGCCTGGCATACATCCAAGCATCAATCGTTTCAGCGTCACCTTGCGGTTGTAGCTGTTGCTTTTAAAAAGGAGTCTCGGTCACTATGTTTGGCCGGGAATCAAGGCCAACCGTAGGCTTCGAACGGTGTATCGCGCAGTACAAGTGTTTCGGAGATGAACGCCCGGTGCGTGAATCTTGGCTTGGCTTTTTTCCTGCTCCCAACGGCAAGCTTCGAAAGTCGAGATCCGGTACGTGGTTTTCGGCTGTATCGTGCACTATAAGTGCTTCGGTGATGATCGAAGGGTATTTAGCTGCAGCTGTGCTAATGCAACAACAGAAACCAGCGTCACCTTTGTGATTCGCTACCAAAACGCATCAATGCCGCATCAAAATGGCAGCAGTCCGTGCCGAGAACACTGGCGTCCGCGAGGTTTCGTTAAGTTTCGACGTTTCCGGCAACGACCAACAAAATCCAACGTCACCTTCGGGATTAAGGTTTGGGCGATGTGTAATTCTGAAATGGCGTCCACCATGAGGTGATGCATATTTCTGCGCCCTGATGTGTGCTAACCCCTATATATACCGAGGAGGGTTCTGGGAAAACGGTAGGCTTTCGCCCTAACACCCTGAAGCCCCACCCCTGAAATTACAAAACCTGAAACCCTAGTAGGAGGGGTATATCCCCTAAATCCCCAAACCCTGAAGCCCTTGACCTCTCAGGCTGGCGCGACTCCACGAGGACGAGCGGGTGATTTGGTTCCTGGTGGTGCCTTGGAGCCGGTGACTTTTGGTTTTAGGGTCCCCAGAAACACCCTCATCATTCCACTTTTGCTTTGTGTGTCTCCCAGCTAGAAGCTGAAGAATGGGAAAAGGACCTTACTGCTACGTGAATGCTGGGGGAACTCAAGGGAAGTCGTGGAGTTTGGCCCATAGCAAAGTGAAGTGAAGATGGATGATCGAACACGAAGCTTCTACGAGCCCTGTTCTCTGACCCTGGCGATGTTCTTTGTGTTCGGTTTGCAGTGCTTGCATGTGTCTTCTCGGTGGCAGGAAGTTGCATGGAGCAAATATACTGATGTGGAATGCACATGATTGATTGTACGAATCCAGTTTGTGATATACCCTGCAGCATGCATGCAGTTGTCGCCATGCCGGAGGCAATCAAAAATGCTTCGAAGATGATCATACAGAAGCCGGAATATCTAGTAATTCTATTCCTTTAGGGCTGCTCATCTGAAATGTAGGCAGAGTATACCGGAAGAGCCCCCATATGCTCAGGGGCTCCTGCTGCTCCTGCTGCTGAGAATGGTGCCTGGACTTAACAAAACTCCCAGGGGGTCCAGCGGTTTGAAGGTCCCACGGGGCTTCTTGGGGTAGGGCACATTAATTATCACTGATGGCTCAAGGCGGTCTTGCGCCAAAGTTTTCGCTGGTTTCCGGTCCCATGGTATTTCAATGTAGAGCTTTTGGTGGAGCATTCACAGTATTTGGGTAAACAGAGGTAGTCCTGATGCACATATCCGGCCCTCACCCCTTCAAAGCCCTTGAGGGGAACTTAGGGCTTGGCGAAAGCAGGGCACTGCTGGGTAGAGAAAGCAGTGCAGATTGGAAAGGCCTCATGCTTCTCCGCCTTACAGTTCACGGTCTAGTACCTGGTAGGTGTAATCCTTTCCCCCTAAAATTAAACGGCCCCCCCCCGGCCCCCCCAATAGAAACTCGCAAAGTTGTTTTATTATTGGGGGTATTTTGCTCCAGCGCAGGCTGTGTCTCTTGCTCTCGCTCCTGCGCCTGCTCTTGCTCTTGCGGTTGCTCCTGTTCTTCCTCCTGCTTTTTCTCTTACTGCTCTTGCTCTTGCTCCAGCTCTTGCTCCGGACCCCCTAATGCAAATTAGGTTTTAAAGGGCAGGGTGATTTCGGGAGGATTCGCCCCAATGTGCTTTTATTATTAGGGGGGTGTTTAATACCAGGGGGAAGTGATTAGTATGACATCCTTATGTAGTGCAACTTTCCTTGAGCATTCCATCCCAGCGGCCTGCACCTCCAAGCATTCCACCATAGCCTTGAATTTCGGGTTCCATGGGGGCGTCCGCAGGTGATGACGTGCTCCCAGCCCAAGGACATTGTCGTCACGGTGGCCTGGCCAAAGAGCGGCAGGTAGCATAGAGACCTTCTGATTTATAAAGCCTGGCCCTGAGCCTGACCCGTAGAAACCCTGGTCCAAAAACTCACGGCTCAAACAACCCACAGCTACTGCCAGTCCCAAGCGATAGACTTACCTCGAACCTGGTCAAGTCAGGAGGATGGAATTAGGGTCAATCGGCTTTATATGGTTTAGGACTCAGCATTTACAGAGTCCAAACTGGACGGTGCAGCTGTGTGTTTACTGGAGCGGGGTCAATACGATTTGCAGGATAGTGTTTGAGTTGCGGGCCAAGGATTGAGGGGTCGGCGATGGGTTGCAAACTGTATGTGTACTGTCTGTGGGGCCCGTCGCAAACATCCCGAAACCACAACCCGTAAACCCCTGGGCCCCGAAACTTCCACCCAAGAAATCTCAGGAATATGCCGGCGAAGACGATTACGCCGGAATTGAAGCTGGGCAGAGATAGTAGCAGGACTTGCGGTGCAGGTTAGGGGCCTCACTATGCGGTCTCGAGGTTGAAGGTGACGGTTTTTGGTTCTAGGCCCTTGGGCTTGGCTGCAGGCTTGGTCTCTGGGTGGGGGGGGGCATGTACGTATTTTGGGTTTCGGACTGATGTGCAGCAGGTGCGGAGTACAACCTAGTCTGTATCACGCTTAGGGCTTAGGGTTGTGAGTTAAGGCCCAGCCTTCGTGACATTCCAGAATAGTCATCTTGATTCGAACCGCAGTGTGACAGCGCACTTGTCTTACGCAAGCGGAACCTTCACTTGACCAAGGCTTCTTCAAGGCATTTGGGTTGAGATTCAATTCTACAACGCGGAGTGCAGCTGAGCCCAAGCTCAGCCCGACACCGGAACGTATATAATCTTTTTCATGGCTAGCATCAAATCATCAAGCCTAAACCCTACCATCGCGGAGAGTGCTACTCGTTACCAAACTGAGGCAAAACGTGTCCTGAAAGTCAAGAGTAGAGTATTAGGCCCGAATGGCAGCGCTCTTAGTTCCAGATCCGTCATGAAGGACTTTGCTAGTTCCGAGTTTAGTTAATACATTATATTGAGGATTGAGCAGCTTGAGGCGACGACCCGGCGCTGTGCGCAGCCGGAGAGGGAAAGTACCACAAGAGCGCTGATGAACTCAGGACACTTGGGGCTAGGGTTTACAGTTGGGCTTATAGGGCCTATAGGGTTTAGCATCAGAACTTCTCTTAGGGTTGTTTAGGCCAGGCAAGCATGGACAACTCACGTTTCGACGAGTGTTGTTTGTTTGTTTTAGTGCTTCATGTTTCTGGACTTCAAGCTAGCATCTCTTCAGACATGACGGAACGGATGTCTCATGACTTAGGTTCAGGCAGGGGTATGGTTAGGTCTTCCTGCTGCTAGGCCGAGATCGAGGCTTTGGTCATGAACTTGTCTCGAAAGGGGTGCTTAGAGCTTTCTGAACTGTTCGCAATTTTTCGCACATCAGATTGTACAGAAGTCTTCCGGGCTTCCGGCAGCCAGCCCATAAATCGGCTGTCTGAGGCCTTTAGGAGGACTCGTGCGTTTGACTTGAGCTTGTTGGTATGACTACGCCTTTTGCATTTGAAGGTTTGGTCATCATAGTAGTCGTCGTCGCCGTCGTCGTAGTCGTCGTATAGTCGTATGTAGTAGCGGTTTTGGTCGGTGCGGTCGTAGTGGCGGGGGGAGTAGGAGGAGGAGGGCGTTCTTCTTGCAGTCGCAGTCGATGTGTTTGCCCTCACCATAGTCGTAGTGGTGGTGATGCGACATGATCGAAACCAAATCGTGTAGTGTGAGTAGCAAGCCTCTTGCCTAGAATGCGCTGTTCTCGTGGCCTGTGGCCTGCAAGACGGACTACATATATTTTTGAAACAGGTAAACACCCACATGGTTCAAGCCCAAAACCCCATAGTATGCACCCGAGTGCAAGTTTCTTCGATATCGGATTCGCGCATATCTTCTTTTTGCCCTTCATGCACGTAATTCCAACCTGCATCAGGCTTGGAAACACGCCTCCAAAACTGTGTGATAACCAAGCCGGCCAGGAAGGTACATCATCGCCTTCGTGAATAAGGGTTCTGGAGACCAGAAGAGCGCTTTGCTGCACGATGCCTTTTCCAGCCTTCTCGGCCAGCACGGCTGCATGGCGGCACAAATAAGCTGGGGTTAATCTGCTGCAGTGGCCAGAAGAAGAAGCCAGACCGTACATGAAAGGCATCACCGATACTAAGGATCGAGAGAAGGAATTGGCCAGTGTTCTTTTCAGCCTTCTCCAGGACCATGCTTCGGGAAGCGTTGCTCATTCAATGTTGATTCATATGTGACCTCCACAATAGCTCCGCGAGAGAAGTGCCTGTGGTAATAAGAAGTATCAGAAACAACGAACGATGAGGACTGTATCTCAAATTCGAACCTCCGCAAGAACGGAGTCCAGTTTTATCGACTCGGAAGCCCGCATTCAACCCTGTAGGCTTCACAAATTTGGACACAAATGTCCCATCAAGTCAAGTCAAACATTGGCATTTGCTCATAAATAATAGCCCAGATACACCATGTGTAACCTGCTGACGCGATGCCATCCTCCACCCGGGCAGCTTGATCCAGGTTGTGTGTGCGTCTTACCGGATGACTTGGAGCGGGGCATGAGAATCTTGGTTCAGAAGTTTAGAGCTTCCGGGGGGGCGGAGCGGGGCTTCGCACTACTGTTTAACTTTGGCTATTTGATCAGTGTAAAAGAATCTTGGCGCACCTCCTGGGAGTCGAGTCTGGGGTCAGTCGGTGTTCCAAGGCCACGCTTCGAGGTCGAGAGCCGATTATGAAATTAAGGTCTGTTGTTGCCTATCTTCTGAATGTCATTATATAGGCTTGACCCCTATATGAACGGCTTCGGCTCAGGATGCGGGGCGAGAGCGCGCATTTGTATGTCAGGCTGTCACACAAAAGGTCAACACAACAAAAACAAAGATGCCTGTCGCACACTCAAACCTTCCCGTTGCTGGACGTAGATTTCTTCACAGGCCATAGTGTCCGTGGTTTACCCTGGAGCGCCAACATGTTTCTTTGCTGGTCTTCTGAAGCAAGGCCTGGCTGCTGGGAAGCAGAAGACCGATCAGAACGTCTATGTGCTGGCATGCATCTCGGAAGCAGGAGTTGTGCTTGCATGGGTAAATTCGACACATGTGGACAGAACTGAATCCAAGTCTCGAAACTAAATCCTGGGTTTGACACGAAAGTTCTGGTACAGGAAGTGTCAAGGGGGGTGCATGAGCTTGCGGTTTTCTTCAGCCGCTTTTAACGGTGAATTCTTGAAGCTGCTATAGTTTCATTGGTCATTGGCTACAGGGTAAGTTGGCGCATCAAGCCTGTGATGATTTCCACCTTGAGCAACGCTTGGTGAGGCTGCGAGGGTTATCCACTTGCGCTTGTGTGGACTTGAGTGGCCGGCGTGTGTCGTAAGTTAGTGGCAATCCTGTAGAGTTGTTGACGGCGGTTGAGCATGCCTAGTGAGTGTACTTCAGTGAATGTGTTTTGCATAAAGTGCTGCAGACTACCTGCTTGCAGAGGGCAGTCTGTGCTGACAGCTCAACCTTGGTGGGTCTCCTCAAAACTGATGTTTCCAATGCTTAGGGGGATACTGGAGAACCCAGGCCATCTCAACAGAAATAGATTCCGCTCGGACGGCTAAGGCGGGGGAGACGGGACAGTGACCTGGGTCTTGCCGCATTGGCGGCAGAGTGAGAGCAGTGCAGATGCTTTAAACTTTAAATGCTTTCAAGAGCTATTTAAAGCACTGCTTAAATTAGCCGCTACAACACAAGGACGATTATCATGGTCTGCTGCTTTGAATCTTGAGACCCACATCTTGCGGACGCCTTCACCCACCACCAGTAGATCAGGATTCAGGTGCCATCCGGGAAGCTCGAGTCTACACCCGAAAGGTTACAGGAGTGCTAAGATACGAATCCTATGAAGCACGCATTGTGCGTTCACTCGACTGGACTGGGTGTTGGGTGTTCTTGCTGTTGGAGTTGCAGGTGCCAGGCCTGTTCGTTGTTTCTTACTGTTGGTCTGGGGGTGTTCAGGGCTTTGCGGCTGGTTGACGCAACTGCGTAGTCTCATTACTCGTTGGATCCAAGGCCTTTGAGCTAATTGTGAGCCCTCCGAGACGAAGAAGATCCCTTTCAGTTGTCCCTTTACTTCGTGTGTCGTGTGTTGCCGCAGAAGACTGTGATCTTTCCTAGATCGAAACCCTGAAACCCAAGAATCGAAAGCCCTAAGACGCAGCCAAGAGCCCTGGCACAACAGAAGCACAGGGTCTCAATCGTACTGCAGAAAGGTCAGAGCTCCAAGCTCGCCGAGCGATGTTCGAAGATGGGACGCACCTCAGCCTCTGAGTTCTCGTCAACTGCATGGCTACGGGATTCGAGTTTTCGAGGTTCTCACGAGCGTTCAGTATTTGAGGTTGTTTTAGGACTTGCTTTTGGCCTTTGGACACTTGGGCTGCGGATGAGTGATCTGTGGGCTAGTGCCATAGGCCGCTTCGACATTCCGTGTAATTAATGTGCCGGGCGACTTTCGACCCTCTAGACAACAACTAGACAACAAGGTCAGCCGATGCACACCCCCTTCCCGACTCCTGCACAAACAGAGGTTTGACGGCCTGGTCCGAGGAGATGAGAAAGCCTTGGGGTACTGTAGACTGTAGATCCAGGCAAGCCTTTCCCCAGATTTTTCAGGTTGTAGGTAGCTTTTCTTAGCCGGAAACTCGAAGCTACTGGTATCCCTTCCGCAGCAGACCCAGGCCTCCAGTCGGCCTCTTTGCTTGAAGAGGGGTTGTCTGCACAGGGCTAGTGGGTGGTTCTCGGGTTTAAGGCGCCAGGGCCCTCAGCTTCAAGTCCGGCCTGAGGGTCTATGTTGAGGGGTGTTTAAGGTAAGGGTTCTGCATCTCGCGCAGGAAAGCATTCAGTCTTCCGCTGGATTCAGGTCAGCGCAATCGGGTTGTGGCAAACCGGAAGATTTGATCCGCTGTTGTTCGCGCAAAGCCCAGCAACCACCACTTACGTAAATGTTTAACGATTTAACGGCCTATCTGGAAGTTTCCGAAAATAGGAGACTCTAATATAATACCCTAAATAGTAGGATCCTTATTCCCGAATGCGTAGCAGAAGGGTTCCCGTTTTAAAGGTTGGGGTCCAGGGGTCCAATGGTTGACCAGGGATCGTCGCTAAAGCGTTCGCGAAGCGTCCGCGAAGCGTTCGCAAGCGTT
>BGNK01001350.1:1645-131999 GCA_003297005.1 Symbiodinium sp. clade A Y106 | reverse complement strand
CCCAGCCCCTAGCCCCCAGCCCCCACAGGGCACGCGTCCGTTCGGTCGTATGAATATGCCTTTCCTTCTACTTAGTTTTTTTGACGATATCCGCGTTGCGCGTGTCTGCATTCGGGTTCTTGGCCCCTATCTGGTTCCTATTTTTCGGAAACTCCCATCTGGCCAATCTTAAAACAGAGCCAACAGCTGCCGAACTGCACTCTTCTCATCTCTCCTCCTGTGCTCCTTGCCGCCTTGTCGCCTTGCCCACGATGCAGGGCTTTAGGTTTGGGTCGGAATCGGGTGGGGTGCTTGGTTCCGCCTCGGTAAGGGCCGTAGGGCTAGGGCACATGGCTGTGCTCGAAGCCAGGTCCAGTGGGATCTCTCCGAGGTAGTTTCCGGTGAACTCGAAAGAGAGCTGGGGTCCAAGGACAACGATCCCCAAACGGGCTCAAAGCCGGCACTCTTCGTAAAGAACTCTCCCTAAGATCATGCCTATATCACGCCAGCCAAGTGCTGCAAAGCCTCACAATCCGACAACTTCATAGGAGCTTGCCATCAAGGCTCAAGCAGAAGTGCCGGGAAACCTGGAAAGAGCACGATCTCATTCTGTCCACCAGCTTACTATCTCCTAAGCTGCCAGCTAAGCTCACTAACTTGCCTTGACGCCAATCTCAGGGATCATACCCATGGGAACGGGCAACGATCTGGCACGATCACTGGGCTGGGGCCCTGCGCTGTCGGAGCTGAGCCAGCTGGAGCGAAATCTGTGGGCTTCGAAGGGCTTCGGGTTCGGAGTTGAGGCATCAGGATTCAAATTTTGGAGCTCTGGCTGTTTTTTGCTTTTGGGTTTGAGGTTCGTGCCGGGTGTTTGCGTTTTGGTGGGCAGGGTCTATCGGAGCAGGAGATCCCTGCGAGGAAATGCAGATCGGCAAGGGTACCTTTGCTGAAGGGATGTGTAAGTAGGATTGGAGTATATTTAGTGCCCGATTGATACTCCTTCAAGGCGCTTCGCTCAATCATTCAATTTGGGGGGATGTCTAGGCATCTATGGTCTCTTGGCTTCAGGGTGGCCTAGAAGTGGAGGTTTGGGGTAATTGATGCCTCCCCAACCGATGTTTTTGGATGTATGGATGGTATGTATGTACGTATGTCATGTATGGATGGATGGATGGATGGATGGATGGATGGATGGATGGAGGAAGCATGCCAGTGCTCACAAGCAGCCNGGTGGGCGGGTGGGGTGCAGGTTTTGTTTGCGAGTTTTATGGCTCCAAGACTGCATGCGATGTTGGCACAGCCACGATCTCATTTGTACCGTACCATAGACGTCTACGTCCTCTTGAAGGCCTAAACAAAATAAAGTTGGAGGAGAGCTATGTCATGCGGACCATCCACGCGGAGATTGTGCTTCTGGATCAGTGGCACCACGCCCTTGTTGAAGAGTTCCGAATCTATGACTTCGGGTGCGAGGGTTGCGAGCCGTTAGGTTTTGTGTAGACTGTGCCCGGCTTTAGCATCAGATAATGTTCGAATGTGTCTGTGGCAAGTATCTCATGTTCTGCTCGATCGTAGCTCCGAAGCCTTGGAGAACCGCAGGGCCACGTATAATTATCTTTATCTTTATTGACGACAATGCTGCACTCTGACTCTGTGATGCTGTGATTCTTTTCCACGACAGTCAGAGCGCCAAAGGCGAACAAGTCTGATTGCGCTTGAACCCGAGCTCCATATCTTGCGCTGACACTGGAGGAAGTTGACACTGCGACCCCAGAGCATGCTGCCACCCTCACTGCGGCCGAAGGAGGAGCATAGGTCTGTGCTTTGGCTGTTAAGCTCAGTTTTGGGGCGGCTGGAATGCTGTGTTCGAGGTTCAGGGGTGTGGGGTGAGTCTCAGTCAAAGACAGACACCCACCCACCTCATGGTCCCTTTGTTCGGCCCAAGTTTCGTAGGTGCATGTCATGGGCTATTGCTTGGTGCTTGAGCACGGTTGACATTTCCCGGTGCCATCACATCTTCAGTGTAATTGTGTCACACCGGTTCGGGGCACTGGGAGGCGTTCTGGTCAGATGGGTCAGACGGTCATCCAAGGAGTACGTTGGATACTTCACCAACTACTTCTCTGTCGGCATGGATGCCAGGACGACGTGGCTGGGTCTGGAAACTTTCAGCGACTGGTTGAGGGTTACATAGGGTCCAGTGCAGGAGGGTTCGTCTCCCATTATCGAGAGACGGCAAGAACTCACAAAAAAGGTTACCAGATTGAGGATCATACGACAAATGATGGCACAAGTGATCGTTTATCCACGGTTTGTGCAGTCCCTTTGCTGTATAGAGGCTGTCCTACACCTCCCAAGCATGTTGGCCGCCCAGGCTTCTCCAGTACGTGAGCACGTACGAACTAGCACGTCCATGTCGAAGGTTCAATAAAATTTAAAAGGGCAGCTAAGAGTGGCCTTCCATCACCGTATTATGTCAACGTGAGTTTTTGCTGCCGTTAACAAGACATGCTGACATGGGCAAAAACGCGATGTATTTGAGATACAGTATAGCATCGTTCATGCATGATGTCCCAGAGATGAGAGGGGCCTGTCAGGTCTGTAATACAAAGACTACATGTAGTTGGTGATCGTTGTAAATCTGGGTGTGATCCAGTGTATATTACATAGACTGGCTGGACCACTTTTGATTCGCCGGCTGATTGTTGCTGTCAGATGTGTACGTATAGGCATTCGGCGCAAATCAAGCAGAGGAAAACACAATCACAGTCAAGAATTACATGTGTGTATTTGTGCGTTTATATGCATATATATATATATGTATATATATGTATATGTATATGTATATGTATATGTATATTTGTATGTGTTGATATGTATAATCTGTGTATGTATATAGATACATATCATGTATGTATCTCTCTCCGTCTCTCTCTCCCGGCTTGCTTCAGGTATGAAGTCGGCAAGGCGCGCCAGGGACGACTAGGCGCGGTTGCACTGTCGGGGGTTTGGAGCTCGGAGTTCGGGATTCCAGGTATTGTAGAAAGAGTCTCGAAGACTAAGGTTTAGGGCCTCGGGGTCAGATTTCGGGAGAGGGGCTAGGGCCAAGGCCCACAACCCGTCTATCCTACGGACCCGAAGTTGCAGTCTAAACGACTACAAGAAGGACGGATACCCCCACCCAAACAGCCTGAGCAAAGACTCGGACATAAACCAAACCAGCACTGAAAGCCATATGAGGCATGTTCTATACATCAGGTGTCCCTTGAAGATCCCTCAGACTCCATAAAAAACCGCAAAAATCAAGACTCTTCTGGGCCGGAAACCAGGCCGTGCCTGTTTCCAACTGCGCTGTTTGTGGCCTTTCAGCCTCTTGGCCATGCCGTGATTATGGGGTCTGCGGGGTTCAGCTTGAAGACTTGGGCCTGAAGTTTTCTCATGGCCTACGACTGCATACTCTAGATTCTTCGAGTGTTGGGACGCGCGTTGCGTTCACGTCTATTTACGCTGCTACCCTCATCGTCTATCATAGTGCTTCTCATCATGACTCAGGACTCTGTACTTTCTGTTCGATGGTTCGTTTTTGCTATGACTCGTGCTCTGCAGTAGGCTGTTGTCACACTTATGGTTATTGCCATTGCAATCGCTGCTGGTAATTACGGAGATTTAGCATAAAGGTCTGAACAATTAGTGCATGAAGATAGCTCAACACCCTTTCCGAATTATCAGCGGAACTACGCAAACCCTGAACGGTATGCCTCGGCCGAGGTTTCATCCATGGTGGCTTTCTCTGCTATGCCTGCAAAGCTCCAAACGTTTTGAGTGCCTTGGGCCTTTAAAAGAAGCTGAACGCCACAAGATTTGGGTCATGTGGCTTTGTTCTGGAGAAGAAGAGAATGAGGGCACCACCCATAAAATAAGGGCAATAGCAGCCCATTACAAAGATCTCGTCCAGAGTGTATAAGGCTTTGAATGCCTTATAGGCATGGGACTCTCAGAAATTCCATTTCACTCCAGGGTTTGTGCGGCAGTTGTAGCCGAGCACCCAAAGAGATGGTCTCTCAAAGCCTGAGGATTTGGTGCTGCATTGCAGCACCCCTCTACTCTTGCGTAGTGGAACAGCTCGTAAGCGCAGCTAGACTCTCTTTTGAGTTTTGTGTGCTGCTGTATGCTAGTGCTGCTGCCGTTGCTGCAGCTATGTTTACCATACTATATTTGTTCTCCATGGCCCAGGGCACGGAGCTTGGTTTTGGGAATTTAGTTTTCAATCCTGATCCCTAATTAGTTTTCCATTCCGCTCTTTAACTGGATGGCATGTTTGCTGTAGACTAGATGATGTTGCTGCAATCGCCTGCCCTGGTGCCTGGAGGGTCCCCACTCCAGGAGTCTGCTGCTGTCGGAAGAAAGCCTTGAACAAGGACCTTTCGCTGTGGTTTGATGGCTCTGAAGAGGCGTGTCGTGGCTGCAGCGCATGAGATGCACAGTGTTGAATGGACGTTTAAATTTAATGGACAATGATTTCCATTCGTTTCCGTCAATCAGCGCCAAAACCATGCCAAGCAGCGTATACTACTGTTCCCGAAGCCAAGGTTTTCCTTCCGTGGGAGGGACGAGTTCCGCCTAGCACTCAGATGCAGCACGGAGGATGTGCCAACAGTACACTCCATACATGGCATAGGATTCATCACGCCAAGCCTTTTATACACCGCGAATCCTTGAGAATCCTGGTGCTCAACACGTGCCGACAAGATCTGAGAGCTATGTCCCTTTTACTCGGAGTGATCGCCCCAGAGCCCCAAGCCGGGATGTATATAGCCTGTGTCCTCAACCCGAACACAGCCCGCCCCAGGACAGTTCACGCTCACGAACATCAACTCATACGGTGCAGGCAGGCCAGTTCTGGACTGTGACTTTCGAAAGCCAGCTGAGGTGATTAGAGTCGACCCTAGCTTTTTGTTTATTTTTGCCTGGCTAACTCTCATGTCATACTTGATGTTAAGTTCTCAGGTTTTGAGCCCTGTCAGTTGAACGACTCTAGTTCCCCAAACCCGAGGCCCGAAAACAACTGCCGTGAACCCGAACCCGTTCCTTCGTTGGATTTTCGGCATGCTGGACATGGAGTTGAGGAGAGGCCCGAAAGTGAGCCCGTAGAGTTCGAGCGTTCAAGGCTTCCTCAAGCCTTCAAGCCCGAGCTCACCCTGGGTTGAGGCATGGCACTCTACGGGAAGCAGCGCTTCAGACACGCAGTCAGCCCAACCGACTGGCGCCTGGAGGCGTCGGAGCCTCAGGGCCGTGGCTGGTGTTAAGATCCGTCGTGGATGAAGGCTCCTGAGGTGAATAGGTTGACGACCAGTAGTGATGTGTGATGAGTACAGCCTCGACTCTATCTGCAGGTGACTGTAGCCTTGGTTTCGCATGCGCATGCAGAGCAGGAAGCCCTTGGACACGAAGACTGGTCAGCTCAGTCTAGAGCCTCTTCGAATCCGAGAATCTCCACAGTGCAGCCTGGCCTCAGCTTTCCCGCTCAGGTTCACTCTACATGGTCCTGTCTCGGTTATTGGTCTCTTGGCTGCAGCTCCGGAAAAATTACCGAGCCAGAAATTCTGAAGCATCCAGGCGCTTGTAGCAGCGACACCTTCAATGCTCAATCCAGTGGCATATTCTGTAGTGCTGTATGCCGGCGTTGCGTGAAAGCTACGCGATTGCTGAAGCCGTGCAGCGCAAACATCCATAAACCTCCAGAACACAAGACGCATTGGGTCATGGTTCAAGGCTATATATGCTGTAGGAGAGGTCGCAGCCCGAGGATTGCACGGTCTTTTCTGTCATTGTTGTATACTGTAGAGGCCTAGATATATTAGTCTCGGGTGACTCAGGTCAGAGTTCTGTACCGCCCTAGCAGTAGCAGGAATAACTCTACGATTCTTGCTGCGGAAATGACTAGATCTAACTAGTCAGGCCCCTTGTGTACATCACGCTTCGTCCGCTGCCAGGGATGACAACAGCGAAGAAATTCCTTGGACTGCCCTGCCAAAGCTGCAGCGCTACTCAGATGCACGCCTCGTCCCCTTTCCTTGATACTATAGGGTTTATGGATATTGTAGGGCGTTGAGGGTTCCGGAAAAGCCGAGGCTTCGATTTCAAGACGTGTCTGTTTCCCTAGTGCATTACCCGGAAGCTCTAAACGACACTACGTACACCCTGGACTGGTCGTTGCAATGGACCGCAGCAACGCTTTGGGCCTACGTGCTTGAAACGCACTCGCTTCCCAGATTCGTATCGACCACCAGCCGGCGCGCGTGGAGCTCCGGCTGCAGTTATCAGGCTTTGGAGGAGGAGTGTAGATGCTTTTTCCTTCAAGGTGTTCCTTGAGCATTTCCAAGTTGTGCTACTATAACTGCTTATGTCGTCTCGCGGCTGGTTGGGCAAAAACACATGACATTCACAATACTTCGCCATGTCCAGCAGTCCAGCATCTAGTTCGCCTTGATTGTTGGGGTTACCAGGACGTATCTTTTGGGTTTGGGTGTTGCCATGAAGCTTGTGTTCAACGGCTCGGGGCTAAGAGGAGCTTAGAGCTTGAGTTTCCGGCCTCAGGGCGCAGCTTAAGTTGGAGCTGTCGATCCAGGACGCGAAGTTTCGGGCAGAACTCCGGGAGCTTTGCTTTATTCCCGGAACGGTTGGTTCTGGAGATGATCGAACGAAGCATTCTGCAAAAGATTGACAGGGGTCCAGTTTGCCCGAGTACGCTCATCTAAACCACAGGCGGTCGATCAACCAGCCGCCAAGCCTTCTTCCTTGGACTAAAGTGACTAAACCTTCAACCAGAGTTGGCGTGGATCTTGCTTCCTCATTATTCTTGAAGTTTAAACTTGGGTGAGCTCTGCTCTTAAATTCTCTAAACTGGCAACCGCCAAGTTCAAAGTCCAAAGCCAAAGGAAACTAAACCCACCCAAAGCACCCTGAACCTAAAGCCCCAAAGTTCGCGAATCCCGATCCCCATATAAGGACTTGGAGCTTACGAGGGGCCAGTACTTCCAGATGGATGGAGAGCCCTGGTATCTTTCCGCGGCATGCCCGGGCCTTAGGGGAAGAACCTGCCGGCGCGGTTGAGAGTCAGACGGTTTAGTGTTTGGGCTTTTTCAGGTTCCGGGCTTTAGGGTTCAGGGTTCTTGAAAACTCGAGACTTTGGCAGTTTGGCAATGACATAGAGTCTCCGGCGCCGCTTGAGTTTGAAGGTCTCCTTCGTGCTCCGAGTTCTTCGTTGGTAGCTATCTTTCATATGCCCTGCGGCTGTCTTTTCTGCAGACGCCCGCATTCTCAAGGCATCCGTGGTTGTCCCTGGTATACTGGACTGCCGTACCTAGTTCGAATTACTCCGGTCAGAAATGCAGCCCGAGGTACCGCAACGATCGAGCCGAACACCCAGGCCGGCAATCTTTGTATGCCCACTCTGGACTTCTTACATGTCATTACAACTAGGGCTCTTGGAGGGCAGGTCTGTGGTTGTGACGACCAAGCACACTGAAATGCAGCCCCTGCTTTACTAACGAAATCACCCATACAATATTTATAAAACCTACTTCACACGAGCCATATGAATAGTTGTTACCCTGCTCTGGACGCCATGGACAGTAACAGGATGAAGCTTGCACAAAGGGATTTCCAAGCCCCATACAAGCCTGTCGAATACTTCAAGTCTAGTCAGAAGGGGCCGCCATGCACCGTCTGTTCAGCTTGCACGGAAAGTGCCAAGCGAGTCAAAGCAGATGGCAGGTAAAGATGCTGTGCCCGCCGTTGAACGGTCCGGGTGCCGGCGTGTGGGGCAGTCGACAAGAGAGGACGCACGCAGGGCTCGCCCGGAGGGAATGTTGTCGAGGTCGATGCTGGGGTCCTTTTTTGTTCTCTGGTCTCCCCGTCGCAGGAGCTTTTGGACAGCGACACAGACACAGACGACATCGCGCACGACAGAGCTCCACAACCTTGATTTAGTGACGGCCGTGACTCTCGAAGTACTTGCTTTCAGTTTGCGTTTCAAGAACTGCAAATTGGTAACCGTGTGCTGCAAAGGTCGCATGCCAAGTGAGCTGAACATCACCTGAGCGGCCCAGCGAGAGTTTCAGAGCCCCTGTGATGCACTGATTGTACCCGATTGTGCCTGAAATCCTGGCAACTGAATAAGAACAAAACTTAAACCAGCACGTGAAAAGCTACTTACGGGTCGTTGGTTTATCACTTGAACAGCACAGAGCTGCTGCTGGTGGTGCTCGTGGTGGTGGTGGTGGTGGTGGTGGTTCCGATGCTGTTGCCGCTGCTTGCTTCTGGTGCTACGGTCATGATGTCGCTGACCGCTAGCAGTAACAACGAGGACTGAACTAAACGAATTGTGTCGATTTGCCTTGCCCTTGTTTGCATGATTGCCGGGTTTATCCTTGCTGTTATAGTGCCGAACTAGCTCGGTTTGAGATTGCTCGATCGTTTCATGTTGCATGGTTACAGTATACCAACCTGCAGTATAGGCATCATATCTCTTGAATGTTCCTAGCTATTGCCGGAGCAGTAGCCAGGTGAAGGTCAGCACACTTGATGGTAGGCGCCAACAAATGACCCTTACCTGTTGCAGCTACCTGAACGTTTGCTTCGACTAGGGCCAGGGGTTTGGTCAGCCCGAGCAACGAGGGATACAGAGATGCTGTCCACGTGGAGCAAAACGGAAGTTACCCCTTAAGCATTCTTCATTTGGGCTGAACTTAAAGACGTTGCTGAACCTTGCTTTGTGCAAGATTGAGGTGAAGTCACGACAAGTCAGCCGGTGCTTCGTGGTATCTGGCTTTGAAGATCAGGCTTGTCATCGCGTTTATGGCTGCTGCTGCTGCAGTTTGTGTCCTAGAGTGTGTCGCCATGTTTGTTCACAACGTGTCTCTTCTTTGAGTCGAGGATAGCTGGACAAAGATAGTCTGCAGAGCCGTTGTGGAGCTTAACCGATCGAAAGTCAACTCCAACGTCGCAACATCTTTTGTGCTTGTAAACTCAACAGCCGAACCCCGACAGCTTAAGCCCAGAAATAAATGAATTGCAGACCCCTAACACCTAAACCAACTTGTGCACCCGAAACCATCTGAGGCGGCGAGGCCTCAATCCCGAAACTCCCAAACCCTAGCTAGGCTTTTACCCTGAGTCCATGACTTTCGAGCTCCCTATGTGGGTTGCTTTGGCTGGGATACACATACCCTGCTGGGCGGTTTAGCTTTTTCCGGGCGCTCGAGATGTGCTGTTGTCGAAGCTTATGGGGCGGCCTCCGCAGCTAATCGCAGCTATAGCGTTTAGGGCTTCAGGAATTAGGGTTAAGGGGCACGGTAGTCCAAAAGTTGGGGTTTACAGGGTTTGTGCTTGTGGGCTTTCGCGCTCGGGCAAGGTAGTCTCCGCAAATCCGCGAAGGCACGCATACGATCAGACGACACCCAAACCGTTAATCCCCAGCCCAACTTCCAGATTCCAGGGGTCAAGCTTTGAACAACAGTGCTGACGGCACGTTTGCTTGCACAGTGCTTATTGGAGCCCGCCCAGCAACGGCTGCTCATGTCCGTCGGAATTTTTGCGAAGGTTCAGGGGTTTGGACCCGAGAAGTGGGGCAGGAACGAGGTAACGGACTAAAATTTACCGTTGCCCTCGAAAGCCCAATAATATTTGGGCGAGGCTCTCACGATACCATACTTATAAGACTGCAGAGTAACATTATTCTGTTATAAGATAGTACAGTAACTGATAGCAAAGTATATCACACCACATTACAGTATATCATCTCACATTCAATTAAATTCTGTCTTATCAATATACTATATTCAACCGAAAGTTTGCAAGTTTGAAGGAGAGAAGCCCTGCGAACCCGGCTTGTCGAGAATACCCGAGGCTCTACTTTACCATGATATTTGTTGTAGACCAGAGCGTTTCAAGACCAAGACATCCAAGGATCTGATAATCAAGCGGACTTTACACAAAAAAGATGGACATATGCACTCATGGAAATGCACGTAGTACACAAAGTCCACTCCCGCGCCTCAGCTTTGGGCACGTGAGACTTGCTTTACTTGTCCCGGGGTTGGCTCTACTGGTCAACTGCCAGGAACCTATTCAGAAATAAAGGCCCAGGCAGATTCGATGTGTATCATTTCAAGGGTTTGGTTTTGCAGGGTTCACGCTTGTGTTTTTCCAGAATCTAGAAATTGGGTTTTGGGTTGCAAAGGGTGGGCTCTTGCTAATGTCTCCAAGGATACTTCGGAGTTTCACGACGAGTGCTGCGAAGATCGCTGCCTCATCGGTTCAAGCCAAGCTGGTGGCAGGGCGTGCTGTTGCGAGATTCACACGGGGATTACCCTTGCTGATTGACAGAGGGTTGAAAGGTGTTTGGAGGGTATAGGTAGATAAACCCTTAAATGGAGCCATCAACCC
This sequence comes from Symbiodinium sp. clade A Y106, assembly GCA_003297005.1. Lineage (NCBI taxonomy): Eukaryota > Dinophyceae > Suessiales > Symbiodiniaceae > Symbiodinium > Symbiodinium sp. clade A. The sequence goes on along the minus strand of BGNK01001350.1, from coordinate 121,571 downwards.
GACTTCAGACCTGGAGTCTCTGTAGATTTGGAGCTCTTTCAAGCCGGGCTGTAAATGCTCTCGAAGCTCTACCATTCGTAATTAGGTTGAAACTCTGCGTGGGCAGCGAGGAATTGCGACACAGGCTTCGAGTCTTCCCTCCAAACCCTGAACGATTGTCAAATCGTCGAACCCTGATTGCTGACTTCGCCTCTACTCGCAACAGCGTGCTGCTGAATGTGATTTGGGCTCCCACGGCATCCTGCCGCAGGGTGCAGAGGTGGCTCTACACTTAGCTGCTGGAAGAGTTTTGTTAGCTGGCAGCTGCTTCCTGCGCTCACGGCCCCAGAAAGTTCCAGAACCTCAAAGACAGAGTCGTCGACAGACTCTTCTGCCAGCGCGTTACATGATGTGCGTTCGTGGGATAATTCTTCAAGTTGTAACGGGTGCTGCTGTCATCCGCCATCTATTGTCGGCAGCAACGACTGGACCGAATACCATGGTCCGAAAAGTCACCGTCTCTATAGATGAGCATAATGATAGCAAGCTGTCGTCTTCCGCGTGAACTATCCGCATCAAGCATAGGTAATTTCATGCGTGTCGCCTCTGTCTGCCACCAGCACAGTCACCATAATGAAACCATAGCCGTCATCATCATCACCACTACGACTACTACTGCCATGCTACCACCACTGTAAGCACGGCTTTTGTAATATAAACATCATAACCGTGATCATGACCATCACAATCGCTGCCACCACCAGATTCAGCATCATCGTCGGCATGGTCGTCGTCGTCCTTCGCCAGCAGCACTGAGAGAGTCGACAGCACAGTCAACAACCGATTGTAAGAGTTGTGGCAACTCCACCCCACCCGAAACCATAGAACAACCTTTGTCATGGTGATGAACATCAGCAGCCTATATATGTGCAAGTCAAAAGGTTCGTGATCTGCGATAACGGCACCAACTTTGCATCTTCGAGAGCGATCAGACAATCATGGCGAAGTAGCAAGTGTTGTGATTCTGAGCAGCCGTTGTTTCGCCTGGCAGTCAGAACGTCAGCCTGCGGGCCCATGTGCATCCAAGTTTGGTTTTTGTGCTCGATATGTGCGCACAGTGTTTTCGGAAAGTAAAAGGCGCTGTCTTCAATTGATGCCCTAGAAAGCCCCATGACGAGGACAAACAAACTTCTTCAACTCTAAGGTCAGGGAAACCACCACATGTTGTTGAGGCGTTATTGGCAGTTATTTGGTTTTTTTTGCGTCTAACATATAGAGCGCTTCGTCAGGGTGCCGCTTTGGGGCTTCAGGGTTTGAGTTGCCAATTGCTGAAACTACTAGTACGTAAGGTTGGTTTTCGGACTGGATCCCCGAGTTTGCGCTGTCCAAGCATTGGATTTTCTTTCTGAGCAAATGTCGAGCCTCAGTGTGTGTGTGTGCATCGTAGAAGCTTTGTCGCCAACTGGGGCCAAGAGTAGAACTCATGAAGAACTCCAGCCCCTACCGGTTCTCTGTGAACATGCCGCAAAAGACCGGGTTATCGAAACGGTCTCTCGTGCACCCCACTACTTAAAGTTAACACGAAGATGGACCTCCACAGGGTTTGGTTTAAGCTCATTGACTGGGTTCTTGTTAAGGAGTTAATTTCAAGTTACCATAATCAGGAAATCGTTCATTTTCTATAGATCCCTGTTATATGGAAACTTAAACTTAATTAATAAGAGCCCAGTTGATCATTCGGGCTTGATCTCGGAGCTCCGGTTTCTTTCTCTGCGGATCGGGAAAGCAGGCTTCCGGGTTTTGCCTGTCCCAGACCCCAGGAGTGTAATCCTAAGATGGGATCCTTGGACTGGCTTTGATCTGAATCGCCTTCCGCGTTTTCCTTGTGGCGATGGACCTTTGTTTTTGCAGCTTTGCACCCTGGCTCTGTTTTCTTTTTTGTCGTCATCTCTCCATGGCTGACTCAATCACGCTTCCACCATGCCTCAACACAGGTACTTGCAGACGTGTGTGTGTGTGTGAGTGTATGTGTGTGCGCGCATTGTGTTCACATCTGTGTACAAGTTTGTGCATGTGTCTGCACCGCAAAGTTGCGCCCGCTGTGTCTTGCAGAATGGTTTTCCTGAGCCCGGGGTGTTCCTGAGCCGACGCGCTCGACGTAAGGTTCGCAACCTTGATCTTAGTACAAGGACCCCAGGAATACGACCCTTACGCGAAGCCTCAGCCTTTAAAGAATTTAATATGGACAGGGGGTGGGACGAATTGAGTTCTTGTGCAAACCGAAATGTAGCCAGGCACCCAACTGCAAAATCCTGTGCTCACAGGCAGGCCTGCAAAGCTGAGCCCTAAATACAGTAAGTCTGGAGACAAACAGGAGCACAAGTGCTGAGATTCGGAGTCTTTATGGTTTATTTGGGTTCATTACATTCTTTGCGGCTTCAGTCTGCTATCCCAACGCCGACGGAATCCTCACAAGGTGACTTCGCTAACCCGGAGGCGGAGACATGCGTCTGGACTGCAAATGTTCAAGCGACACTTTGCGGTTCATCGAGGTCCAATGTTTTGAGCTAACTGTGAAGTGGTGGAGACTGCACGGGATGAGGAGGATGTATGCATTGGCCTTGCGCTTTCAACTCATATCTACATTGACCTCAGTGGGAACCAGTGAACCAGGTTGCAGCCAAGTTGGTGTAATCCCTTCTCCCATGTATTAAACACACTCACAATAAAACAACTGTGCGTGAAGTCCCTCTGAAATCATCCCGCCTTCGAAAGCCTATTTCACAGTGGGGGGTGTAAGAGCTAGACGGGGAGCAAGAGCAATGGCAGAGGCAACATCAACAGCAGGAGCAAGAGCCCCGGCAGGAGCAAGAGCAGCTGTGGCACGTGGAGCAAGGCAGGAGCAGGAGCAAGAGCCGCAGCAGGAGCAAGAGCTGCAGCAGGAGCAAGTAAGAGCCAGGGCAGGGGCAACATCCTCCCCAATGTGACAGTGGACATACAATCACCTCCTACAGTAATCATGAAAACGCTTCTCGAATGTGTATTGGCGGTCCCCCTTTTTGATATTTGGTACTGTAGCCGTGGTGAGACAAGGGTAGTATTGCGTCATGGCGGACGGAAGTGCTTCCGAATCTTGGTTCAGACAGAATGCCAATTTCTACAGCCTAAATAAACCATATAACGCCGTAACATGGGGCCACAACACCCTACTATTTTATTAAAGCCCCTATATTACAGTACATGCCATGCGAATCCTAGGTTGGCTTTCCTGCCTCTTCCAATCGCTGTGGCACTCGGTGGTGTTTCACCAGGCGCTGAAAGCCATTCCTGAGAGTATTGGCTATCATAGTTGCGGGACATGTCGATCGGGTTCATTTATATGTGTATATGTACATATTATAGATGTTCATATGTATACATATTTGCACATACGGACACATCTTACAGTGTGGCAGGATTCTGGTGTCGATATCGCGGGCTGTGAAGCAACCTGGGCATGAATCGCACGCACCATGTGAATCGCTATGGGGACTATACATGATCGCCACTCTAATGTTCACTACAGCTACCACGGTGATGGTCTTCTTCCCCACCACCTGCCAGCATCGTCATACACAATCGTCGCCAGCCGCAACCACCGGCACCAGACCTGGGAACCGCCTAAGCCCTTTAAGCCCTGCAAAACCCCCAAGTCTTTTCTGAAAGAATGGTCGCCAGGCCTTCGATGAGCACCTGCGCCTCTCAGATCAGTGCCTGGGTCCCGAGGAGCCGTCGTGGTATTTTGGATTCGGGTTGCCGGGTTTCCGATTCTGGTCCTGTGGACCGTTTGGGATTCTATGTTTCGGTTATGGCTGTTTGGGGAGAGTTGATGTCCATGATTTCATCCAATTCGCACGGTGTTTCTTGCAAAACATGCAGCAGATGGAGTTTCCGAATGTTTCCAAAATCAAGTGTGCATTTGCAGACTTACATCGCTTGACATGGGTGTCAGCATACGTGTGTGTACAGGGGCCTTGGCACTGTATGCCGTGACGTGCCATCGTGTGTGTGTGTGTGTGTGTGTGTGTGTGCGTTTGTGCATGCGCATGTGCGCGCGTGCAGAAATAAGAAATAGTAACAACGGCACAAGCGACCGAAGCAGCGCATGCCACGAGCTGGCAAATCAACACCAGCATGTACTGGCATGCTGAGTGTACTGCGACGTGAAGCAAGGGCCAGCTAGGTTTGGGTCTTACTCTTACAGCTACGTGCTGTCATCATGTCGTCACCCACACTGCAGCAGCATTTTCGAGGCAACGACCTGGTGGCATTGAAGTTCGAGTAATTGTGCCAGTGCTTTTCTGCAACGGCAATTGCATCGTAGTGCCTCAGGACCTGATCGAAGCCTCAAACCCTCAGCTGCCGTGAGTTGACAGGAGCATGTCCTGGCAGCGCTGCAGGCAGCGGTAGGGCTTGAACATATGATGTGATCACACCATAGCCTAAATAAAGCCTTAATGAAACCCTGGTCCTAAACCCCGAACCGCCTGCATGGTCTGTGGAGCCTGGCATTAGCGAAAAGAATTGGGGTCACAAGCACCAAGACTAGAAACCGGACTTAAACACCTAGCGTTCGAATTTACACGCTTCAGGTGTAGATTCATCACCCTGCGCATAGTATCCTCAATCTCTACATCTACCCTCACCCTCACGTTGCAAACCCACAGGATTGTGTGATCCTTGACTCATAAAAGCAAAGACCCAAAGGGTCAGATACTCCCTAAACCCAGAGCTTGATAATCTTTGTGCTTCCGAGAGACTTGGGCCGCCGCCCTTACCGCGGCCACCACCCAACACCCCCAGAATGAGGATGCGAGGGCTGGATCTTCGCGCAGCCTGACAGTTTTCCACAGTCAGTAAACGGCGGCCCTTTCCTCATCAGATGGTTTGTTTCGGGTAAGTGTGATGCTGCTACAGTCCAGCATTACTCAGGCATGTAAGTGCACTCACCGCTTTGACGAACTGCTGGCATTCTCAGACGACACCTTTGGTTTAAGTAAGGCCAGAAGTCAAGACCGTGCATGAACCTCAAGCTCAAAACCCTTGGTTTGGGGTTTAGGCTTTAGTTTCCTTGACTTTTTGGAGGCACTTCAGAGAGACCTCGTTAAAAAAATTTCCTGGCTCAAAAATCTTAACCCTGAGACCTGGAGGGAGTCTTGTACCCGCGGAGAACCCCCAGCCTCAAACCTAATCCCAAGACCGATTGAGGCCGAAACCCTCAACTGCAAACCGCATAAAGCGGAAGCAAGAGGCCACCTGGGCTGACTATGGGACTACCACCGGTGCCTTGGCAGTCGCATGGTAAAGCAACATGACAAAATCACAGTAGAGTAGCAGCACTGAGCACATAGCGCTAGAAAGAATATGTACGAGGACCTGTCAAACCGAGCCAGAAGACTGATCGGAATAGTTCCCAGCACACCCACACGCGTTACGCCGACGTTTAGCTATTTGAGATCCTGAAGTTTCCCGTGTTTAGGAGGTTTTGAAGGGTCAGTCGCTTCGGGGTTTTGAGAGGCTCAGGTTTCAGCATCCAGCTCTCAAGGATGGGAGGGCTTCTCATTTCTAACCGATTCCAACCCAGTTTATCTTCTTCAGTTTTGCATGTGTTGCAGATTGCATGGGGTTTGGAGTTCTGGGTTTGTGCAAAGTTTTTTTGGGGGGGCAGGGATGTTGAGATTTCTGAGTGTGGAATTTCATGCTTTGTGAGGTTTCAGTCGTTACTGTCGTTGTCTATCTTGATATATGGTAGAGGTCGAGGGATAGTTGGGATTTGGTGTATATAGGGTCCACCCTGGGTAGTGTAAGGCTATGGCTAGGGTCTCAAGGGGTTGTCATCGGGATCATGGCAACCTGATATTAGTCAGCAGCCGAGGTATACAAATTTAGTTGCAGCGACAGCAGCAGAAAACAGCAACGTCAAGGGCACAACAGCAATAGCAGAACTGCAGCAGCAACAACAACAACAGCAGCAGCAACAACAGCAACAGCAGCAACAGCAACAGCAACAGCAACGCACACAACAACAATATCAGACAAAATTACGGACAACATGACGTCCAGGAGTAAAAATGAGAGTGATTATGAGGAGAACCATTACATGATGGTAATTGCATTTGTCGCGACTGTTGAGACTAGGGGTCTAAGTCCTGTTGGGAGGCTTGTCTGATTCAGTGGATTTGCCTATACAGTACGCGATTCAGGGCAGGTTGGGGCTGCTTTGGTGAGTTGGGCCCGCGGGCGTAAGAGGGGCACACATTCTTTAATTTGGCCGACATGGTGTGTGTGTGTGTGTGGGTGTGTGTGTGCGTGTGTGTGTGGGTGTGTGTGTCTGTGTGTGTCTGTGTGTGTGTGCGCGTGTGTGCGTGGGTGTTTGGTTTTTGGATCCGCGTGCGCGCGTGGGTCCATGAACATCTGGCTAGATAGCCGTGCAGGGGCTTTGGCATTGTACATGACAGCTGATTAAATGGCCAAGTCTTCAAGGCATATTTTGGTTCTCTATCCGCTATCATACTATACAGTAGTCGTCTGGTTGATGCAGGTGAGGGTGAAGCCGGTCAAGCTGAAGGACAGCCGAGCCAGGCATCGCTGGTACCTGCGGAAGGCACCGAACGTTTGGGCCTTCCCGGATTTCTGCATTCGGTCCGATGGAGGAAAGGGGCGACTTGGTGCTTGTTCTGTTAGACTCCTAGACATCCGTTGGGCTGAGCATGCTATTTTCAATATTTGGATCGGAGATTTCTTCCCAGAACACAAGTTGTGTCCTTTGATCACGGATCCAATGTGTTCAGTGGTCTATGTAACCAGCATATGCCAACCCTTGCAATCATCCGGGACCCGCTCGCGCAGGTTCCCAACACAGATTCTGCTGTTGCGCATTGTTCTTGCCTTGCTTCTCCTCAACGAGACAGCTTGAGAAGCCTTGAGTGTCTTGTCTCACACAGGTCTCGCCGAGGCGTTCGGCGAAGGCTCCATGCTGTCTGCATGATGAGTTCTCCTATGGTCGGCAGCGGATGGCTGAATATCGGTTTTTGGAAACCCGCTACAACTCCCAGATTGCAACCCTGCAAAGCGAAACCCGGCACGCGATCCCGAACCCTGGACTACTCTTTACCATTGTTTGCCTCGCTTTGCGAGTCGATTCCGCCGTTCGAACACAAACCGACAGCTGCACTTGCTGAAGTCTGACAGACGGTAATTTGTCATGGCATTGTATTCACCAGCAGACCTCGTTGTCGTCGTAAGCGTGGTAGTCACCGGAAGGGAACCTGCAACAATAACCATTAGTGTTATTTTTGTTATTGTCAATTATATTCTGATTGTAGTTATTTTTTATTATTAGTAGTAGCAGTAGCAGCAGTTGCAGTAGCAGTTGTAACAGTAGCAGCAGCAGCAGGAGAAGTGGCAGGCAAAGTAATGGTGCTTGGTACTGTTTTCTACTACAGCGAGTAGCGAGAAGCAGCTTGCAACACCCGAGAACTGCAAGCATTGTAGTACAAATCGCGGTTCACTTCGTAACAACACAACGAAGTTAAGCATCGGATCGAGAGCAGCCATGCGCATAGAGTTTTTAGGTGGCTTTTAGGATTCAGTGTCCTTCCGCAGAGCCCCTCCCCGCCCCGAAATGTACAGTCATGTCCTGCCGCGGTGAACTTAATAAGCATTGCACCGTCCTGGACCTGTGCCTGCCGCCCGCGGATCAAAGACCTAACTTCCTCATCGTGTGAGAAGTCGCAACCACCAAACCAAACCCCAACACTTTCAGCCCCACCCTGCCGGCCTACCGTTCGGTATCACAGGCTATGGAGATATGTCCGAAGCACTTGCCCGCATCCAGGCTTGCGTCGAGGGCTCGGGACTTTTTGTTTGCAGGTCAGCTCAAGACAGGTCGTTCAACTACTGCAAGGTCACGTCCTTCTTTGATGGTTTCTGCCCTCACGTTAAAAATCATCTGTATACTTCCAGGCTCAGAAATGAAAGGACCACTAGCGCCCAAGGCAGTTCAAAAGCCGGTTCTGATTATGACATGGGAAGAGCGCAAGCAAGAAGGAGAATATGAGAATAGGCAAAAAGGACGGGTTTGAGAATGACACGTTCCTGCCCTGTAGCAGCACCCGCAAGAGCAAAGGCAGGCCTAAACTCGATAGTGGTGAGACGCTCGTCCCTCCGCCCCCACATCACGTTGCCGCAGTAACGGTAGCAACCAGACCTCCTAGAGCCGTGCCTGCGTCTAGCGGATAATTCGTAACACAGGCTCAGGGTTCGTTTCAGGCAGGAGGCCGTGGGCAGTTAGGGTTTTGCGTTTTTTTGGGCCATTGGGTGAGGCTAAGTGTAAGGGTTTTAGGGTGATTGTCCTCAAGTCGTAATATGGTAGGACGAGCTTTCCTCGTCCGGAAGCCCAGAAGCAGTGGCCATCGCCGATCGGCAGCTTGGTTGCATCGTTATTCTCGGGCTACTCAAGTGAAGCTACAAAAGCAAAGGGAAAGAGTAAAGACGACATGGTTGTTGTGCGACGACTACTGGTAGTTCAAGAGCACACCTGCATCAACCTATATAGAAGCTTCTTGAAGTACGGTTCATGATAGCGGGTATGGCCTGGCATGAACCTGTCGATGTCAGTGCTTCGGCACTATAGAAGGTAAATCTCGGTAGTTGGCCCCAGACAGCCCTCTAGGAGGCCTGCAGCTCCTTCACGAAGTTCGTCCCGACCCGACAAGCCAAAGCTTGCTTGCCATGCCCCTCGGGATGCGAATCATCTTGACAAATCTCACTGTGCAGCCTCGTTACCGTCGCGAAACCCTCGAAAATATACCCGAAACCAAAATGGATTCGAAATTTCGCACGGTTCGAGTATGCAAATTTGAAGTATGTGCCGTCTACTCGGACCGTATTTAACCCACAAACACTGATCTCTAAACCGTAGATCCGGCTTTGTCAGGATAGTCTTGGTGCCCCTTTGTAGCTCGGACTCGGGCGCTTTGCCTGGGCCTGCGGAGGCTGCGGTGCTTGCCCAGGCTCGTCTTTCCGGGAGTGGGCAGGGAAGTGATCGAGTGCACAGCGTTGGGCGCCGTGGGAGTGGGAATGATGAATGTTCGTACTGCGGAAGCTCGCGCGTGAACATCTTGAGAATTTGATTAATATAATAAGTTCCATCGCATATGCTGCCGCAAAACCCTGATCTCCAGGACATCCCCGACATTGAACCCAGGAAAACGCGTACTCACACAAACACACACACACACACACACCAGCGCATTTTAAGTGCAAGTTCCTGTGCCACGTCCTGGGTCTAGTTTGCTGCGACTGTTGACTCGAACCCCTCCTGGCTCGCCCGAGAGCGGCCAACAACTCGACCTTCTTGGAATTGAGTTCAAGATGCAACCGTGGAGCAAGAACGGGGCAAGCAAACTGATACACATCGTCCCAAGGGCAAGACACCCCATGATCTTCTTCTCACTTACTGCAGGTTTTGTTTGGCCAGATCTTCGCTTTATATAGCATGCGCATTCGTGCACTTTAGCTTCTTCTCCCGATCCTAGGCCGTAAACCCAGACCGTTCACTTGCAATGGGAGTTGGCATTGAAGACACTACTGAGAGCCTTCAGTGGTATTCCCAGCAGGAAGGGAGCCCGATTTTACACCTTGCAAGGGGATGTGGTTGAAAGCCGAGACGTTTAGTCATCATACCGAGTTAATTATCAACTGTCAGAACTCTGAACCTGTGCTGCTGACAACAAGATGACATTCGAGGAGTGGCAAGTCGCGAACTCTCCCCTCATAGCCGTGGCCGCTTGTCCAACATCCGCACAGTCCCGAGTTGCTGTAGCTGCAGTACGTCATATAAACACTGTCACCCATGCTGGTACTTTGTCATCCGTCGTATATCAGAATACTCACAACAAAGAGGGCCAACTTAGTGCTACAAGAGCATCCCCGGTCCCCACAACGGCAGAACGGATGGATTCAGGCGAAAAGCTTTACCAAAATTTCCTGAGCCCAGAAATCGAATTTCATCTCTTCCTCTATATCTGGAGTACACGGTAAATCCAGTCTACCAGTCTAGCAAGGACCACAGACAGAGTTCGCAGCTTGAACGATTATGCGAGGATTCTTTGGAGAAACTAGTGACCTTTGCGAAAGGTCCTCCAGCTGTAATGATACCGAGAAACTTCTGGATGATAGCCTATCTCCGAACTCCGTAAGCATCAGCCTGAACAACTTGAGCGGAACCCAATGCTGCCAAGTAGGCCCTAAGTAGGCCTTGGGACGCGTTCCCTTCAGCCTTAAAGGGACGAGTCGGTCTGGAGAGATGGACGGACTCGCTTTGCGTCCGAGTACTGTCCGAGTCCTACGTGCAGCGACCAAACATAAGTAGGCAACGGTATAGGGCCGTTTAGTTGCGGGCTAATGTACTTAGACACGCCCTAAATGCCCAGGACTTGACTCTGCCCACGCCCACTGCAGAAGAGTGCCAGCTCTTGGCAGACCTTTGGGTGCCCCGTGGTGCGGAGGCAGGTTTTTTCACCCAAAGCGGCGCTAAGATACAACAAGTCTGACTTAAGTAGGTTACTTCTATGCGGTTCGAAAGTTGCCTGGGCATGTGGATGCATGTGTATGTGAATATGTTGTAGTTCTACCGTCTGTCGCCAAAAAGAGTCAGCACCCCGAGATCCAGGCCGGTGACACCAAGGCTAGGCCAAAAGCCCGTTATTACAGGGCTTCGAACCACCAGTAATAAGAGCAATGGCATCCCCCATAGTTTTGTATAAGATGCCCCGAAACCCTCTTCTGAGCAAATGCGCCCCTCCGCTCGAGTTTTGACATCGGAGGCTGCTTCACAAGCGAGCAGCCAGTCGAGTTTGTCACATTCTGGTTTGCAAAGCACGCATCGACTGGTCGCCTTTGTGTGCTTCATGCAGCCAGGCCTCTCATGGAATAGGGTTTTCGTCAGTTTCATGGACGGTAGTATTTCAGTTTTTTTTCGAGGCACAACGAGCGGATATGAGGAGTGACCATTCAACAGCGCAGAACCCAGAATAATCCCAAACCCTCTGAATCCCGAATCCGAGGCTGAACCACCCCAGGCCCTGACCTCGAGATGAATCCAGAGCCATGAGGACCATTCCATCCTTCGACTTCGGGGGATTTGTAACATGTGCTTCACGTTGATATTGGCCTTCGTTCGGGGAGGTTTGCCAGCTCGAGCAAGACTTTCATCCTCTGAATGTTCGCGTACTTGGCCATTCTCATTCCGGACATGTTTTTGCATATGTTGGATAGGCACCGTGGCCATTAATCTCTATACGAAGCCTGTGTTGTCGCATCAAGGACAAGGTTCGCCTTAACTACTACACCCTGAACCTTAGTGGCACTCATTGGCAATCCATAGACCCTCAACCCGAGGTGGAATTTGCGACATTATGTCGCCTTCTGTTGCAGACAGAGCGACCCCAGCAGCTGTGTCTTGGCACCTGACATGTACCAAAATGTGATGCTAACGCCCGATTATTGCCATTGAACGGTTTGTGTACACTGTTCGAAACCGTTTTGGTTTTTGCTAGCTTGATAATGTTTGTTTGTATTTCTCTTTGCCAGTCTTCTTAGGTTTATGAGCCCTTGCCGTATCAAGATAAAGCATATGGTAGTAGGCTTGTGGACATGCTTGAAACATGGTGCAACACTCTGCTGTTCGGCAGGGCCTCTTTCTGGCTGTCCCACCCATACAGCTCAATCTATTCAAGCCACTGCTCACAAGGTATCGCAAAACTTCGGCTAAGAAAGCAGACGCCTCTCGAACAGAACCATTCCTCTAGCCCCTAGCTTCCCTCATCAGAGACTGCCATGGAGACGGGTGATTTGAGCCCACCCGGCGCTTCGTTTCTCGGCCTCTTGGCCGTTACTCTCGGGGCACTGCTGGCTGCTGGGATCGCCTTTCGCCGCGCCGCACGGTTACGTCGCGAGGGATCGGCGGTTCAGCTGCTGTCACGGCTTCCGCATGGCCCCTGCAAGGCTCGTTCAGGGTTTGAGGAAGGGGCTCAGAAAGGTTTGCTGTTTAGAGCGTGTAGACCCAAGCAGCCCAAGCACCCAAGCTCTGTGCCCTCAAATCCTCTGGAGCGTATACAGCATCCTCTGTACGACGCAAGGTGTGTTGCCTTTTTTTTGCGTTTAGGGTTTATTAAATTCATACTTGCTATAATGCTTCTCATGGAAAGGGAGAGGCAATTGGAGAGGCCTTCAAATGCTCAAACTGCATCGAAACCCCAGAGCCAGACTTCTGCCCCAACCGCAAAGCAAAGCCCAAGACCCATGGAGTCCGAATCCGAGTAGGCTGCACCGCTGCTTAGCGGACCCCCCACCAGACAGAATTCCACACCCTAAAATTCACCTGCCACTAAAGCCCGACGTGGCCGATAGGATAGGGGTCTGAGAAATCTGTAGCATCATTCCCTTACACAGTCCAAATACGTATTTGTATAGTATTCCAGAAAAAACCTGGTCTAATTGCTAGGGCCTAGGGCATCCAAACTCTATATCACCAACAGAGTGCTTATACACCCCTTAAACGAATCCTTTCTAATTATGACCTGGTCAGGTCCTCTCAGGGTTCCTTGATCTTCCGCAGCTGGAGGCTCGAGTGCATCTCTTGAGCCCGAAGTCCCTGCAAAAGTGCGTAGAGGTTTGAGCTTTTTGGCTTCACCGTTTAGAGTGTAGAGGATCAGATCTCCAATTCTGGGAAGTAGCTGCGGGAAGCTGGCTAAAACCTGCGACACCTTCGACACCGCGCCAAACAATTTTGGCACTGCCCAACCACCATTGATGCTCTCCGTATCGGGCCTTGTTTAGTGAGTGTACCCACCCGAAACTGCCATACACCCAGTGGTCTGTATTGGTATATTGGCAGTTCCAGGTTCGTTCTCGGTTCTGCCTCCATCCACAACAGGTGTGATCCACAACAGCAGGGTTTTGTCTTACAGACTTCATCGCGACCTTCTCTCGCATCCATTAAGTCCCTCGCTGTGGACCTCTCTACGTTGAGTAAACGAATAAGGTCCTTGCCGAAGTGCGCCCTGCATGGGACTTCTCCACAGAAATGCAGCTGGCAGCAGAATTTCTCGAACGGCAAGCTTGCTTCCCGTCTAGGTTCATGTAGGGTCTAAGGCCGTGCCACGTGACAAGTGGCATGAGTAGTGCGAGACCTAGCCTAGCTTGCCCGACACCGGCCAAATCCAACCCAGGACCCCGATCTTTAGCACCCGAAACGCCTGGGCGCCGTGTTGACTGTGTGGTCGCAGGGATCGGCTTTGCAACTAGACAGGCTGTTTGGTCCAAAGATAGCTCAAAGCAAGCATCTTCATAGCTCAGTGCTTTGTGAATGTAGAAGGGCTGTGGAAGCACTCAGCCAGAGCCTGTTTGTATGAATGTAACCAACCAAATTCCGGTTGATGGCATTTGCGGACTTGATGCATATCTGACAGGTCTGTAAATTCTGTAGATTTCATTTGATCTTCCGAGTTTGTTTCCTCAGTAGGCCACAGCAGCAGAACACACGCGGCGTCCATCTGCGTCATCAACAACATCGGCCATCACCATCATCATCGGCATCATCACCGTCACCATCATCATCATCATCGCCATTGTCGTCATCACCGGCCGTCAGCACATCATCATCATACTAGCGCTGAAAGTCACTGCTGAAACCCGAGGCTGGGCCGTGCTATGTGGCAGCGAGGTTTTTCAGCCTTTCGGGTCCACGAGAAGCTTCAAACTTCATGCCGCTTGAATTCTTCGAACGTGGGATCGCTGTTTAGGGTTTCGGGGTTTAGGGAATGCCCGGATAGAGGGAAGGATCGAGGGAGAGAGAGAGAGAGAGAGAGGGCCTTGGGGCTGGACGCAACAGGTAGCGGCCGTTTTTTCTCCAAGTGCAGAAGGGGAAGGTGGAGTAAACCCCTTACCGCATGGGCGGGGGAAAGTTCTTTCTCGGCAGGTTGAAAGCATCCAATGAACATCGCCGTCATAGAGCGTATTGTCAAGTCACAGGTGCCCGTTCAGTTTCTCTTTCAGCTCCCTCGGCGCATGCCCTCCCTAAGCCTTTACATTTGGTTGTGCGCACACCCCTGTCCTGGACAGTGTCGTGCGTGTGGTCCCCAGGAAGATCATCTGATTCTGACGGTGCGTCATGGGACGAGGAACGAAATAGAGCTGTCGACGCTTCGATTGTCAACGGACGTTAGTTCAAACGACGTAACCTTCGACCCTCCAGGCATTCAGATCACCTGCCCTAGTCAGAGTTCAGAGTCCATTGCGTATGAGCTCGAGAGCTCAGGGTTTACTGAGCTTTTTTGTGTGGACGCTTCTGCCGGAGCCAAGGCAGATCAAGCTTGCACCATGAAGCCAGAACGTCCCAAGCAGACATTCAGCACCTTGACCCGAAATCGCAACCATGAAAGGTCTTTTGCACGTGTGTTGACCAGGACCAGGACATAGTCGGGCACTGTGAGACCGAATCTCGCCCGTTTGCCGCCAGCCATGGCGCAGATCTCGAGTGAGTTCTTACTGCCCAATGGGGTGAAGATGAAGAACCGCCTCAGCAACTCTTTCTTGTTAGATGGCCGGAGATGTCTCCCAATTGCCATCAACTGGTTTCAGCCTGGGCTTTGGGGACTAGGGTTTGTACACTGTTGTCTCGAGACCCGCACAGACATCCGTCATCAAAATTCCATTGTGCAAGCCCGTACATCGACCTCATTGGCCCGCACATGAACTTCAGCCGCAAAGCCTGTACATGCTCAGGTAAAGCGGCGATGACGGAGCATATGGCTGATCCCAGCACGAACTTGCCTAACGACATGCACCTGGAAGCCTACAAGGCAGTGCGGCTACCACTATTCTCATGCTCAAGTTCTTGTGCGGTGTAGTCGACATGGAAACCTTTTGTCGGGCACACCACGGTCGCTTAACATAAGAATCGCCGTAGAGTGAATCTCAACTACAACCGTTTGACGCGAGCAGCAGGGCTTGTGATGGAACTGGATATTGTAAGACTAGCAGCACAATGTTCTGTTGTTCTGGTGGTGTTGCTGGGAGAAAGTGCGTGACATTCCCAACACCAATTGCTGACACAATGGTATCTTCGGCTTCACACGACATTCTAAGTGGGTGCACTTGTATTGGAAGTGCACGGAGACGAGCTTGTGCTGTCCTGCATTCATGCTTTGGGTTTCAGCACGCCTGTTTAAAGCGCACAGGCCGGGTTCAGAGTCTAGAAACTAGTGCATGTGTGCCAAAGGGCGCAGACACTGTTACATGATCGCCGACCGACGTCGCAACACATCACCTGGTTTCCGGAGCATAGCCGGCAATAGACTGGTGGTTCCCTAGGCCTCTCCCAACGATCGAAAGTTTGGGAATTTCGGAAGAACTTTGGCATCGTCAGCTCGAGGCTTGGTCGGATGGCGGTTTGGGCATGAACATCAGCGGAAATGTCCAAGTCGATAGACGTTACCTGGAAGCTCCGCGAAACGTGTCACTGGAAAAAGACACGCCCTTGGAGCCTTCTCAGAATTTATGGCAAGTTTTCAATTTGAACGCTTTGTGTATGAGCATGTAAGTAACTGTTTGGCACGTAGACCAGTGGGAGTGCCAGCAGTTGCAGCCGGCCGAGGAGATGTTTCAGAAGTGGGCAGCATCCTCGAAGAGAGACCGTGATGCATCAGACAGAGTGTGGATCTGAAGGCGAAAGAATGCTCATCTTTACTCCTTCAGGGTGGCGGCTCTCTCGAGTTGAAATCCCGAGTTGCAGGCCCTAAATCCCTACCGAAGGCCATCTAGTGCCATTCCGCAGACCATGGTCTCCGAACAAGTTCTCGACATGAAGCTGCGAAGGCGCCACAAGAAACACTGAACGGGTTTTCCCGCCATCCCGGAAGCCTCGACTCAAGCCAATCATGCACAGACATCGTCACCCGGGGATCCCAGGACTTTCCCAGCCCAGACACCCCTCAGAGCCTGAGCCCAATCACAGGAGGGGAAATCATGATCAAGATAGAGAAGCCCGACAACCAGTCGAAATCCGCAATAGTAGATAAGCCAGATATAGCCAGATAGCAGAGCCAAGGAGATGGATGCCTCGCGATCATGCAGATCAGCCATGCTGGGCGCCGCTTGTTCTTCCCTTGAGCACGGTTTTCTCTTTACGTGCAAGCTCGAGAAAGGATGTAGGTAAACTCAAGACTTGCCAAACAGTGCTTGACGGGAGCGAAAGCTGCATTGCCAGCGGTCGGAGTGCAATTGAAAGTTTGTAGTAGTGTCCGAGATCCGAGGTTTCACGCAAACACAACAAATTTGACAGAGCAGCAAGACTTTTTGCAACATCGGAAGCAGCAGCAGCATCGGGAGGAGGATGGAGGAGGAGTAGCAGTAGTGGAAGCCTAAGTTCTACCAGGAGTGGCAGGAGGAGGGGGAGGGGGAGGAGGAGGAGGGCGAGCAGGAGGAGGAGCAGTCTTTGCAGCTGTAGTAGAGCAGCAGCAGCAGTAGCGCGAGAGCCATGCTTGTTTGGTCGCAGTGCTGGCAGCGGTGGTTGGCGGTGGTGATGGTTGATTGAGGTAATCACTGGTAGTCGCAGCAGCAGCAACAGCAGTAGTGGTAGAATTCGTCGGGGTCGTTGTAGCTCAGGAGGGCCCTCCTCGTTCCAGAGCCAGTGTACTGTAGCAGTCGTCATAGCCGCCGTAGCATAGTTGGAGTCGCAGCCGGTGTAGCCACGGCCTTTGTCAGTCGTACTCGTCGTGATCGTCGCAAGTCTGTCCACGAAAAACGGTCCGTTGGCATGGTATTGGTGCCTGTAAGACCGGTAGCATCGTCGTCGCCGTTTCCGTGGAAGCTGCAGGAGGAGTACTTGCAGCAGTAGTAGCAGCACGAACAGACTGAAGGCCAGCAGTATCCAGAGGCCTCGCTGCATTTCTCGCGTTGAGGCCTTAGAGAAGGGTTCTGCAGCAAGCAGTCACAGGTCAGTGTCCGAGCTCTGTCTGTTCCGAGCCGCTGTGCCCCTCGAGGATTCCCCTGAAGGACGGGTGGGTTCAGGATTTTCGGCTCGTTTTGGTTGACATTGACTTCCTCTATAATCTTAATCTTCGACATCTCGAACCCAGAATCTCAAGCCAGGGGTCGAAATTTAGTCGACAAAGCCGACTGTAAGTCTATGCATTTGGGCACTTTAGGCTCCAGGGCGATTGCAGCATGTAGCTAGCTCCACGCATGCTGCTGTTGTCCAGCCACAAAGCCCCGAAGGCTTCAGGTGCAATGCGAGTTTGAATGTCGCTTCAAGGTCACAAGCAAAGGCGCTGAAGCTCTTGAGTAAAAGCCGGGTTGTCCTTCTCTACGCCCAAAGCCGAGAGCCCACCAAAGTTCGAAGGAACCGGCTCTCGAAGAAAGCCGTGTTGTAGCTGTGCCCTGTAGTGCGGCATGCGACCTGTCAACCTCGCCTGACCGTGCAGAGTTTTCCCAGACCGAACCAAAGATCCCCATCCCAGGAACCCCAAGCTTACAACAGAACACCCTACGGTATCCTATGGTAAGCTAAAAGACCAAAATCTTAAAGCCACAAGCCCTTCGCCACGAAGGCCCGAATGCCTATAAGACCGACACCGAAAAGGCTCAAGGCGTAACACGCTGAATGCCCTGAAGAGTTCCGGGTTCCTCCCAGCAGGTCCCTGGAGTGCCCTCCTTTTTGGCGAGCTTTATGGTCCGGACGCCTCGTGAGATGACGATCGAAGCCGCTCGCCGGTTTCGGGCTCACAGGGCTTAGGTTAGTTGGGTCCATGTCCTCGATTTGGGGAGCCGGCAAACCCTATAAACCCTGAGCGCCCTGCCCGTGATGTTCGAGGAGAGTCCAACCGCTCGCACTGACAAAATCTACTTACGCAGCCTTCGTCTTGAAGGCTGCATGTCGTCAGGGATTGATCCTGGAAATGCTGTTAAGCTTCGCCTCGTGCACAGATCATCCAACCTGCTCCCAATCCAGCCAGCCTGAATCTCGTCTTTTGCGATCACTCCAGCCTGCTGCGCAGGGCATTCTGGGAAACCGAAGGCGACAGGGCCTCTGCCGTCTGGAAACACAGTAGTCATAGTCGAACCATGTTCCACCATAGTCCCTGTACCTGTAATGTAGTTTGAGTCTTGGTTCTCACTCAGCGACCCGAATCAAAACACGAATGGTCCGACCATTAGCGTTTTCTGTGCCATCCTGAATCTCATCCTAAGCCTTATTCACACCCGAAATCCAGCAAAGTCCAAACCCAAACTTAAGTAGAGCAGCTCCCGCTGCCCAAAGACACTGTTGTCAGTTTATATAAGCGCTCCCACAGAAAGAGCAGAGGAGATCGAAGAAGTCGTCGAGCGCTTCGCCACGACAGCCCAGAGAGCTGAGGAAGCAGGACGATGAGTTTAGCATCGGGTTTGGGGTCGAGGGTTTTTTGGAGTTTTGGATTCTCCCAATTGTTTGAACTCAGGTTTTCGGGCGCAGGGCGGTGGGTCAGCTGTAGGGTTTCTTGAAACAGGTGGCCTTGTGCGGTGTGCGTCTGAGGATGAGACAGCCTTCCACCAGACCCCATAAGGCCCTAAGCTCTCAACCCTAGCTTGAGGATGGGATGGAGTGCAGATCCACAGTGCGCATGGATATTTGCCACTTGACTACGTGCCATTGGTCTTGGGCTCACATCTTGTGTAGAGCTCTTTTGGCTTTGATCGGTCTAGGCAAGCATGTCTTCAGCCCCAGTGTCTGACCACAGTTTCTGGCATGTGAAGTCCAGTTCAATGCTATATAGAGTTCCGACCTATGACACACTGCAGGATACCTGAGCAGTCAGCTTGCAATCGCCGGCACAACCTGCATATTCTTCAAGACCATAGCCGTCTGAGCCCCACCAGCTTCACTGGTCTCATCAATTCACTGGCTTCATCAATAACAAACTCTTTGGAGTCTATGCTACTTGCAGCCCCTTACTACAAGCTAGTTCGTTGGAACTGCACCTCACGACAACGAGTATAGTTTTCTTTTCACGTCAAGCATCGCGGCTTAGCCCTAGACGCTAATATAAGGACAGAAATTTAAGGCCCCAAATGAATCAAACGGCCAACTGCAAAAGCAAAACTAAGATTATCCTCTTTCTTGTCGCCGCACACCAACCGCCGGACCGATGCCTACGGTGGTAGCTTGGAGAACCGACGAGCCTTGGTTAAGTGTTGAAGCAGAGGGGCCCAAGGGACCGGACCGGGGGAGTGCACGATGCAGAATTTCGGCCAGGGTTGACGGGCTTTAGGATTTTTGATTTAAAGTGGTCCGGGGGCTCTAGAGAGTATCGGGGATTCATTTCATTAGTCTTTGGTTTGCAGCCTATTCTATTTCTGGATGCAAAGTCCGCTTCATGGGATCTGTTTAACGTGACCTTGAGCTCGAATCCACTTAGTAAGTCAAGGCAGTGAAGTCCGGCCGAGTGTTCCTAGGCCAAAACCCTGGCCCTAAACCATGGCTACGGCCAAAAGGTTCAGAAGCCCAGGGTACGGTGGAAGTCTGTCAGGCTTCGAAGTTTGTTAACCTGTGAAGGGTGTCCAGATTCAGGGATCCTGTCTTCGAGATCATTCCTGCTACACGGATCATCGGTTTTGAGGCTGGCTGGTGACCCGAATGCTCAGCGTCGGCGTGGTTGCAGTGATGTTTGCTGAAACGGGGTTTTCTGAGAGTAAGGATGGTAGTAATGCACGAGAGACAAGCCTGAACACAAGATCCTTAACACCCGATGCCCGACCCATATACACCTCTGCGGCCGATAATACACAGAATGCTGGATATGACCTGTGCTTCGACGCCGCCTGACCCCACCTGATCATCTGCAGCTTCTGCAACATTCAGAACTGTCTCCAGGGTCTCAGTAGGGTTCTTATGGAGTGTAGACTCACAGGGTCTGAAACTCTACCATCACTTTCTTCCAGATCGTTTGCGAGGGCGTCTGAGTTTACTTTGCACCGGTTTCCTTGAGTTGGAGGATCGCTACTGCTGAAGATCGTCGAGACCATCCGGAGCCGTGTAAATTCGAGCTTCGTGGTGATTTGCCGGAAATGTGGCAGAAATTCCGTGTGCGCTGTTCCTTTGGATTGCGATTTCAGGGTTGTTTTTTACAGTCGGGTGGTGAGGTTTGCGTGGCCTAAGCAAACCTGTTTATTGAGGGATCGGCAGGACTCGGGCTAGCCCTTGCTAGCTGGCAAAGCTTGTCCAACCTCCAGCAACCGACCGGACGTCAGGCTCGACTTTGCTGGGGCATCACGGAGGTGATTGAATGAAACATGCACTAAGAGGCAAGAGCCGATCCAGCTCATCAAGGTGAGTCTCGAAAACTCAGGTAAGGCGCTGGTACCACATGAACCAAAACACCGAAGCCCTGAACCCCAATCTTAACACCTCAGCATTTCCCCTCGCCCAGAAGGGCGAAGTGACAATCCTCATCTGAGAACCCTTTGAAGACGTGGAGCCGCAGTCTTATACTTAATCACAAAATGCCCCCAAACCCCTGACTAATCTTGAATCTCGGGCCACTCTAGCTGAAGACTCACAAGTCTAATTCCCACATTCCTACGTTCTGATTGCCTGAGGGTTTCTCTCAGGTGATGGTCAAGTTGAACTCGGCAGACTTCCAGCGAGGAGGTTCCTGTGAAGCCCGCAAGCCGAAACCTTAAACCCATCGGTTTAGGGTTCCTCTTACAAGAAGCCTTAAAAGGCCTAT
Source organism: Symbiodinium sp. clade A Y106 (assembly GCA_003297005.1). Classification (NCBI taxonomy): domain Eukaryota; class Dinophyceae; order Suessiales; family Symbiodiniaceae; genus Symbiodinium; species Symbiodinium sp. clade A. The sequence goes on along the minus strand of BGNK01001350.1, from coordinate 100,782 downwards.
GGCCAGTAGCTGGAACGGACGTAGTAAGACAAGTACAAGTTAGCTCGTTCGAAACTACGTGCCATTTCATTTCAGGGACATTTATGACCGGAGTTTTAGCTAGCTATACTAAAGGCCATTCAAAGGGATCCAACATGAGAGCAACCAAGATGTTCGTAGAATTCGGAAAGAAAGCTATGCAGCTGTGAAATGAATGTCTGAAGAATCCGTGGCATTGTTTGGCCTGCCTTCGTACAGCTCGAGATCTGCGACTCTGTTTCGGAACCCTCAGACGCGGAGCCCTCACCCGAAATGGGAGTTTCCGAAACTAGGGGTACCTTGTTAATCCTTATGATAAGAATCCTATGATTTAGGATACTATATTAGGGTCCCCCATTTTCGGAAACTCCCAAATCGGGATGCGGCTACTCTTCCTGGCAAGGGGGTCCTGCGCTTCGTCTTGTAAAGTGGAGATTGCTGGGTTCTCCCCTACGCCCTAAGTGCTCCGTGCATGATGTTTCGATTGCAAGCCCTGTTGTTCCGTGTGCGGCTGGGCATTATGAGGATCACAGCAACAGATGGGCATTAACGTGAATCTATCCGAGACTGAGCCTCGTTTTCGGAGCGGTGGTCGAGCGCAGGAGCCTTTGACATTGGGAGCGAAGGGTCATTGACGGATCTGCCTCGTACTGTGTTCACCAGTCAGGTAAGGTTGGAAAGTTTGACAGCAGACATGACATGAGATCAGGAACACAGCACTCAGTACTCCAAGGCCGAGCTCCGAAGACGAAGCCCTAAGCCCTTCGAAAAACGAGAGCCCCAAGCACGGCCTGAAGCTCAAAAAACATCCTCCACATGTAAAAGCACCAATCCTTATCTCTACCACATCCATCGGCCCTAAACCCTCAAACCCCAAACCCCGTAAACTCTAAACACCCTATAGTAAGCCCCCGAAGCCGTTGCAGCAAGAGAGACGGGGGCAATCCGGAGGTTTCTCCGAAGAGGAGTCCCTCCAAGTGCTCAAAGCCCTTGAGGAAAAGTCTGAGGGGCGGGGAGGGGGGGTTCTTTGTTTGAAGGCTTCAGAGCCGGAAGGCCTTTCCGAGCTCCGGCTTCAGAGAGTGCTGGAGCATTTGTTTCAGGGTGTAGAACCAGCAGAGACTACCGGACTACAAGGGGATGCAGCAACAGTATCGACCCTAGAGCTGAGAAGACGCATGATGCCGGGTCTGGTGGTGGCGTGCAAGGCGAAAGGATTTGGTTAGGGTTTCTCCAGGTTCAGGCCTTCCCTGCACCGTGATAGTCTTTCAGGTTCCCGAAGTTCAGGTCGTACTGGTAGTCTCTGAAGGGAGAGTCTGCAGTCTTCTTAGCCTTTGCCTCTTGCCCCTATCAACCTCTCAGCAGACGTTTTCAGTTTTGCACCTCTAGCAGAGCACAACCTCCATGCATGTTACGTAGGGTCGGGACTCCGATGATCTTAGCTAGGTCCATCTATCTGAGGATGTGAGCAAGATCTACGTCATTGTGATTATAAGGATCCCAATTTGAACACTTACTTCAGCTACCTGCACATGTGAATCACAACTCACGGCAGAAGCACAGGACACAAAGTCTATTGACATGGTCGAGATCAGTGGTGGCACCTACGAGAAGATGGAGGCAAGGTAGACATGGTTCCAAACGTTTGGATCCAAGATTCCTTAGCTGAAGCTCTCAACAGGTCGAATTCCCGAAAGAATATCACCCGCTTCAAGCACGAGACCCTCTCTTCTTGATCAGCCAAGAGTCCTTTGAGCCTGAATCCGCCTCTCTTCCGTGCCCCCGCTTGAGACTCCACCAGGCAATGCAGACGGTGAAGGAGAGCACGCGGCAACGTGAGGCTTGGACTGGGGATGCCAGTCTCCAGTTCCGGAATGATCGCAGGTATTGCGGGCTGGTCGCTGCCGAGCGTTCACATTTTCGCAACATACCTCTGCATGTCGGGCTTGGGCTTACTGTACGTGACACCAGATGTTGAATTTAGGCTTGATCTACTGTACCACTGTCTTGTTTGAGCCCGATTGGATGTTTTCGTGATTTGTATTTTCGATTCTCCTACACATATTCAGATGCAAGAATAGCTTCGCCGATTTTCCAGTGCAGGATGCGGGCTTCGGAATGCGGTCGGGTTCTCCTCCAGGGCAGGGGAAGTGACTTGTGCCCGATCCTTCTGATCCGTTCGGAAAAAGTCGGAAAAGAGTTTTGCCTTGTGGAGGCCTTCTTCCTGGACTTTGCCAAGAAAGCCCGTACCTGGGATGGTATTCGGGAGGCAGAAGATGACGAGCTTGGGTCAGTGTTTGGGTGTGGAGCCGTGTGGTAGCTACTCAACTCCTCGTAAGGCTGGGCTGAGTGCAGGTTTCCGGCTCTTCGGTTATGGTGGGATCGTCTCAAAGCCCAACGTCCCGGGTCCGTTGATCTGAACCCCGTGGCAGTGCTGAGGTGCCAGTACTTCCATTCCCCTGATGCTCACGGGTGGCTTCAGTTCAGTGAACCTTGGTTTCGGTCCCTGAGGGGCGCAGAATTCTGTATGATGTGGTCTGGAGTTGAGGCTGCGGACGTTGTGATTGAGGATGTGGTTTTGCTGTCCACCACGGGTCCCAACTTAGGTTATAGAGTACAGTACAGGCCATTGAAGGCGGCCGGTGGGTGACCTATGCAACACACCCGATTCGCACACCTATGAGGTTTTTGCCGGGCTCCGGCATTCAGGTTTCAGTCTAAGAGCTTGCAGTTTCGCTTCGACACGAGTGAGGCTCTGCTCAAGGAGAGCTTCAGCTTCACTGGCATGGTCCGAGTTGCGTGCGTCGAAGCCCCAGAAAATCCCTATACACCTACAAGTAAAAATACTCCTACAATCAAAACTGCATTGACACTTTCCCCAAAGTTTTGGTCGGAATGGTTGGAAGCATTGGTGAGTATTAAGTATTCAGTAGCACAAGCTGCCTCCGAGCCCATGTTCGCATGAGCTTGTCTATATCGCGACGTTATGGCAGGTTTCGGTTTGCTAGTTATGATATTATCTACTTACCTACCTGCCTACCTACCTATCTACATGCCTGCATGCTTACATACATATGTGTTTGCGTGGCGTGCTTGTACATGTACATACATTAGATTTCCATTATTATATATTTCAGAGCAATATATTTTAGTATATTCATGTTTGTGTATGGGTGTATACTTCATATAGAAACACACGCGCATCTATACATAGACATATGTAAAGGCAAGCTCTTGTTCAACATCTCCCCCAGGTAAAGTGCAAGCAGCATCAAGCATGGCCGTCATGGCAGAATCTTGCGGGGCATCGGGACCGGGACCGGCCAATCCTGGCTTCCGATGCTCGCGATGCAAGGCAGGCGCCCGCTTCTGTGAGACGGCCGCGGCCTTGAGGAGAGCTTGGCCGCGGAGGCGGAGGCCTAGGAGCCAGCGTCGCTCAGAACTTCGGCCGTGGCCTTCGCCCGGAAAGGCGGCGAAGATCGCTGGGCGCATTGCCTTCGTAGACTTTTGGCCCGGTTTCGAGGACAACACCGACAGGTGGTTCTCCAAAAACTGGTTCAGAGCAAACTTGCCGGGCGTCGAGGTTGTGGAACCCCACGAGCGACCGGACGTTGTCATGTCCAGCTTGTTCGGCCGATCTCGCCTGCGATATCTGCAGAATGGCTCCTCATCCAAGCTTGTATTCTTCACAGGCGAGAATGTACGACCGCCTGTCGGCCGAATTCCTCTCTGCATTTCCTTCGACCACATGGAAGAGGTGCCCCCAACTGTGCACATGCGGATGCCGCTGTGGATCTTCAACAAGGAGGTCCATGACGTTTTGCGGATTGATGAAGCCCGGCGCGGGGGCAACCTGAACTCCACGGTGCACAAGCGTGCTGGCTTCTGCAGCTGGGTGGCTAGCAACGCTACGATGTACAATGCCGAGTTTAGAACCCGATTTGTTCAGATCCTTTCGAGCAGATACCACGAAGTTGCTTGCGGCGGTGAAGTCCTGAACAATGTCGGAGGGCCAATCCAGGACAAGATGGAGTTTTTGCGTGGCTACCGGTTCAACATCTGCTTTGAGAACGCTTCTCATCCAGGCTACTGCACGGAGAAGCTTCTGCACGCTTTTGCGTCAGAGTCTATTCCGATCTACTGGGGCGATCCGTCTTGTTCGAGCAAAGGCACAGGCATCAGTGATTTCAACACCGAAACATTCATCAGTGCGCATGACTTCGAGAACACGGCCCAGCTCATAAAGTACATTGCAAGGGTTGACCAAGATCCGGTTCTGTTTGAGTCATACCTGCGACAGCCTATATTTTCCGAAAGTTGGTACCGTCGCTTGAAGGATTGGCCGGCGTTTTGCTCGGGATTCAAGGACCTTCTATTCGCCGAGTGCCACCTTGGAACGCCGCGTTTAGATCCTGCTCCCCCGACGGGCCAGGTGCCCTACACTGCGTCAGGCTGCGCAAAACAAGATGGGGACAGGTGTAGGAGTGTCGGAATGCCGCCGTCCGACGCTTGTAATCACAAAAGAAACCATGTCAACACAGTCCTAGTTAACTTTCTCCTCCTCATCCTCATCCTTCCCATCATCCTCTGCCGAGGTGATCAGGAGATGCGGATAGATCTTCCCCTGTAGCCATCCGAGCCTGGAGCGGCCTAAATCTTTAGCATGTAAGCCTAACGACCTAAGCCCCCACCCCCCTCCAGGAGAGGGTTAGCCAAGGATAGCCCAGGCCCGATGCCCAAGACCAGCCAAGGAGTGCCATGAATGAGGCATTAAACAGTGGTGCTGTTGACGTCATCGGCCTGGCACGCCCTCTTTGTACTGAAGCCTCTCGGTCAGGCTTTTGTACGAAGCACCAAGGCACATTCTGTAATGCAAAACCGTATTTGCGTGGTGTGGGGTTCAAGGGATCCTGGTCACTGGTGCTCCGCGAACCAACCGCAAAAGAAAAAACACTTACCAGAGTAACGAGAACAGTGGGCACTAAGCAGCAGAATCCTCGCAGAGCCCACCAGAATCCTCTCTGTGTTTGTGTGTCTGTATCTATCTCTCCCACTGTCTCTCCCTCTCTTTTTGTCTGTCTCACTTGCACTGTGTACGCCTACATATACTCATCGGACGATCTATCTCTCCATCTATCTACCTACCTATCTACCTGTCTGGCTATCTCCCGATCTATCTCCCTAGCTACCTGCCTACCTCTCTATGCATCTTTCTGCTAACCACAACGGTCATAGTGCGTAAAAGCATGCTGGACATCAATGCGACGGAAGGAAAGACCAATCACAAATTATCAAGGAAGTAGCTTTCTTACGACAAGATTTCAGAGCAGTTTTGTCACTGAGACTAGGACAAGACACCAAACGGCATGAGGATGGCTGAAACGGCGCAGGCATGTGAAACCAGAGTTGCTATGAAACCTCATAGTTTTAAGGGTTTTAAGTCCAGTGAAAGCCTCCGACTTACAGCGATGCAATTTGATAAAGTGCAGCATCAGGTTCTTGAATATGCAAACGGCTGTGGCGATGGGAAGTCTTGGGTGAACAAAAGTTCGGTGCAGACCGAACGAGACGGCAAAATCAACCAAGATCAGTAATCAGCAACATCTTGAACCGTTATACTTCTACCCCATTGCCCAGAACCATGCATATCTATCTGTCTAATCTACGTGTCTTTCTATTTGTCTACCCATCTGTCTTTTTATCTATCCAAGTATCGACCAATCTCCCCAGTCTCAACCTTCAACTATTCACACAGGCTTCTGGGCCGCGGATGCTGCTGCAAGGCAGATCAGGGCCAGTGTCTGAGGGTTGGCCGTTGAGGAGCTTAGGACAGCTTTGGCTATCATCGTCCATTTCGGATGTCCCAGATGTTGTGTTCGACATGATGGAATTGCTGCTCCAGAGACTGTGCTCACGGTGGTTCCAGTTTTACTCATCGACGGGCCGAAGCAGAATGTTGTTCAGATGCCTGTGTGAGTGTGGGTTTTTGCATGCATATATAATGCATGGTTACACCAGGCGCAAGGGCATTCGAGCATGTTGTGGGAGTGCGGGAGTCAATCTCAGAAACTAGGAACGACATCCCTCTGCGTAGCTTATTGCATTCCCCCATGATGATTCCGTGATATACCGCAAAACCCTATATGATTATGGCCCCATCTTCGGAATCCTAGGGCTTTTGAATCAGAAATCCCAAGCCCAGCCGAAGCTTCATGTCGTCGGGTTCGGAGTCCAGTAAAGCCCGAAATTTCGGGGAGGGGGGGATTGGGAATTTGGTGGCTTCCAAATCCAGGGACAGGGCGCGGGGGCCCCAGCCGAGAACCCAAAACCTGAACAGTAGCAGCTCTACCTGTGGATCGAGTATCCTACTGTCTGAAGGAGTCCACCCCAAGATTTTCATGTGCTATTGCGTCGGTTTTGGGGCTACAGGTCGGTTTCTGCGGATCAACACGAGAGTCCCCCTTTGAGGCGAGTTGGATACCCTGAGGCGACATGCACCTGTCATTGGTATCAGGCGTGTGGCTGGGATGGGTCTTCCCTGATTTGAGGGCAGGGTAAGGGTTTGGGATCTTTGGGTTAGGACAGTTTAGGGTTGAGGGCCTGGAGTGGTGTCATCATAGGCTTTGGGACACCCCAAGACTTCCTGAGTCCATCTTACACTCACACCCGGAAGGCCCGAAAACTCTGAAAACTCCCAATAAAGCCGCTCCACGCTTGGCAGACACCCTGGTCTGAGAAGTCTGAACTGTTTAAAGCATAGAGCTTCGTTTAGCTTTGTTCTGTTTGTTTTTAGGGGGGCTCCTTGGCAATGGTGTTCTCTTGCGATATCGGGGGACTTCGCATATAGGGTTGGTGTCTTCGCCATCGCGATGGTTTTCTGTGTGTCCATCAGCCGTGCGTTTACACCCCTGCTCACTGTCACTGTGCGTCTCCGGTGTCCGGTCGCAAGCATGACAAGAAGCTGCTGCGGCATCGATCTTGCAGGAAAGCCACCGATTGTCAAGAGCTGGAGACCAATCAACGACCAAAGCCTGACCAGATTCATTCTCGAACTGGGCTGTTGCAGAAGTGGCTGCACATGATCGTGACAGTGCGATTATTTTGGCATACATACATACATATATATATAGCAATAATAGAACCATAATATTTGTAGTATCAATATTTTTCTAAAGCTAATCATCATCAGAATAGTATCAACATAAAAATGTGTATGTATGTAACATACATAGACGTATCCATACATTGATTCCGGTCGCGAACCGCGCCATGCTGGTTTGGTCCATAAACACGAGAGCAGCTGGTATGCGCAAATTTTCGGGCACCCTGGTGTCAAGCCTCACGAGGGTTTGGCTTTGAAGCGGGCCCGCTGAATCAAGGCCTCAAGCCCCACTGTCTCGATAGGGTTAGGATTCGGGTAATCACCGTGGCGAAAAGATGGAGGTACATCGACAATTCTTTGGGGGCTGCCCTCAACAACTTGTGGCATGGAGCTCACATCCACAATCTTGGGAAGGGCCTCCCTGCGACTTGACGAGTGAATCAGTGAAGTGGTGTTGAGGTTGAGCTGTTTGGTTCTCACGGTCTTGCGGCTTTGGGATGTGTTCGGGAACAGCAGCTGGTTGGAAATTGAGACTTGGTGGTGCACGCCCTGGTTTTCTCAGATGGTCGAGAACGCATCACTAGTGCTAACATTACTCATTACTATACTCTTTGTTTCGGACTTTGTGTTTCCTGATGTGTGCTGCTGGCGGCGACGCCTGTCAATGCCGTGAGCATGGATCTAATTTGAGCTCTGTTATCCCGAACCAATAGGATTCGTAGTCCCTCCACAAAAAAGCGTGTGCTCGCAAGCCCACCACAGGGATAAGCCGGACGGGATCAACACCTCAAGCTAGTTGCTAAGAAGCTCAAGACGCTTGAAAGACAACCGGGGAGAAATAATTGGATAGGACCACCGGGAGACCAGCAGGAAGACCACTGGGACCACGGCCAAAGGGCTTCCCCCCGTCTGCCTGCACGATTCACAGGCGCCCACAAGGCTTCCCCTCATCTATTGGCGAGGATTCAGGATCCTGGCTCGTGCCCACCATGCCTGCCCCCATCTACTGGCCGGCGTCAAGACTACGGAGCTGATGTTTCCTCATTCACCGGAGTTGGAGAGCACGGCCAGAATGCTTCCTCAAGTTCTGGCGGGATTCAGACATTTCGAGGCCAACAGGAGTTCAATGTATTGGAAGTTGCAATGGATCCGGCTTTTGGGGGATGTGGCGCGCAAACTATGCGCCGCACCAGGCGCACACAAACCAATTCTCTTTACACTCAACGGTAACCCCATGCCGTGCACCGCACTCTTGTGGTGAACAAGCAGTCCTTCTTTTGCACTAACCCTTTATTCAGAGCGAGCTGATCCAGTCGTTAGTCCTCCCGAGGTGAAACCCGCGAAGCTGAACCCCAGCCTTTGGAAGATGATCCTCCTGGACATGACCTTTGTCTATGTGGCAGGGCCGCAGAGGATGTACCAGGTGTTGGTAAAGCAACATATTGTATGTGAATAGGGTGTTGGGCTTTGGATTCTGCCTTCCGTGAAGTTCTAGCCTTGAACCCTATGGCCCAGGTGTGGGATCCCAAGCGAAATCTTTCGAAGACTCGGTGCATTCTCGCCCTCTTTTGCTTTGCTGTCCTGGCTGCAACAGGCTCCGGGCATCCACGTTCACAACTTGGGATAAGTAGGGAAGGAGACTCGGGACGATATGGAGAAAGGTCGGAGTGTAGACTGACTGGACGCTTCGGGTTTGGAATCGATGGGTGAGGATGACGGGTATTGCTAACTGCTAGCTGCTACCAAGGCTCATCTGCTCTGTAGTGGAGCTCTCGGTGGGAAGTTACACCTTAAGGCATAAGGGTGATTCAATGGATGATCCGGGTCTGGCTTGGTGTTGAGTTCATGCCTTCGCATTGCACAAAGCACACGGGTCAAAAGTAATCCAAGGTGTTTTTTGGGGCTGCAGCTCCAGGTCCGTCCTAGGTCATGCATCGCTTCTTCTCGTTTTGGTTTAGTGCATCAGATCCTCAGGCCTGTTGAACATTAATCGTTCAGGTACATCCTGTTACACAATTTAACATGAATACTAGGCCATTATGTCGCTCCGAGTTCTTTGGATTGTTATGGTAACCCGGTTGCCCTGTTTCCCCAACCGGCCGAGGCATGAAAGATTTGTATAGGCCGAGTCCTAAGCTCCTCGACTCCAGGCATTGTGGTTTTGTTTACATGTGATGACGGTACAAACGGGGTCTTGAAACTTGAGGAAGCCCACGTACATCTTTCCTTGGAGGCGGTATTCTCGCGGCCGTGTTAGCACGCTGAGTCGAATATTCCTGACTCGCCCATCGCGGTGTAGGTTTTACATCCAGAGATTCGTGTTTTGCGGGTTCAGGCTCGAGGAGATTCAATGCGAATGGCTTTGGGATGCAGGAGTCTCATGTCTAGGGCTCAGAATGAGTCAGGCTGTTTCAATTTTTGGACCAACATGAAGCTTGGAAGCTCATGTGCCTGTCGTTTGAGCTGCATTTGTGGTAGGCTGCTACGAAAGTAGCTGCTACCGCGAAAGACCCGGGCTGGCGGGGACCGGTTGTGGAAGCTTGCTTTCAGCATCTTTGAGCGCAGAGGCCGGTACCACCATGTCCCCTCAACCGCATACATTCTACATTGCCCTTCTCCTGAATCCGCTCCCTAGACTGGACCCAAGCACAGCTCTGGGTTCGAGAGCCGAGCTGCAGTTTGCCGGCGAGGGAGTCTTCCTCAAATCTCTTCCTAGGGCTTGGCGTGGTAAACGGAATACTGGCCTCCACAACTGAGCAATGCTCTATGATTCACAAGGTGAAGTGTTGCTAGGTATGCTTTGACAGGTTTCAATACATGGCTTTAGCACACAAGGGACCCTTTCGGGGGTTGGTGTTTTGGAGATCTATCAGGCCAATGGGGAGCAATGAGCCGGACTGGACCACAAGTCCTATAATCTTCATCGCGACCAGCAGTTGCCGCAGAAGGAAGCCAGGGAAGAGGGAAGCTCCCACGTGTGTTAACAGATATTCAAGAAGTGATGCCCGAAGGGGCATCAAGTGCTCAGAGAGGTCTGTACAGAGGAGGCACAGCAGCAGAAGGAACAGATCAAGCCGATGGGACTTTTCATTCAGAAAATTTAGGGCGGCTTTGGCATGTAAGCCGTTTCTTTCTCCAGCTGCACGCACTCCCCCAGTAAAAGACATTGGACCTCAACCTCGAAAGCACGAATATGTTGGGACGGAGATGCTGCTGGAGTGTATCTGCAGATGGGTGGTGACAGAGAGAGAAAGAGAGGAGGAGAGCGGAAGGGAAGAAAGAAGGTTCATATAATGCTTTGAAAACGATTGTGAGCATGAGCTTGAAGCTAATGTTGTTAACCAAGATATGCACGTCTATGACGATCACTTGCGACTTTGAGTTTTGTGGGCTTACGTCACGTGTCCAGCTTAAAAAAGCGGAACGCTTGGAACGTGGAAGTCCTCCCGAATGAATTCACGCAGACCAGTTTGAGTCAATGGGTACCAGGTAGCATGTCACCAAGCACGAAGGCTTTGCAGATGCCGCACAGCATGTCTTTGACTTTCTTACTTCCACTACTGTGTAAGATCGACGTGTTGAAACTGTCCAAACAAGGCCAGCTACTCCAGCATGGCATGGAAGGTGGAGGTACTGCTTTCACAAGGCATGGTGAGTCCAGAGATGCTAGTTGATTTCGCCATCCGAGGTCTTGCGTAAGCAACTGTCGCAGACGGTTGTATGCGCTTGCGCGGAGCCCTCTACGATCACCACAGAGCACACGGGAAAGAGAAACTTGGCTGGTGGATCCAAAGCTCCAAGCCCGAGACACCCGAAAGAAAGACTTAACTCGCGAAGTTCGCAGGCAGCCCGTGCGGCCGAAGTAATTACATCGGGGCTCTTGAGGGTACAAGCTATGACTGGACGACCATTACCTTCTCGGATGGTGGTGCCAGCTTGAATATACTGCTAATTACATCAGTCAAGCAACACACTGACCATGTCCAGCATCATATCCGTATTGGTCGTCATCGCCATTCTGATCCCTTGGCGGTAACAATGCGGTATCATGTGTTGTCGCTCACCACCACCACCACCAACAACAATAACAACACCACGCCGGCCAAGGAAAGATCATGCTTGGAGATATCTGGTACGACGCAATGAACAAGGAGCTTGTTTTCGTCATGTTCGGCATCAAGTTTTGTATCAGCAAAGTTCAAGACGAATATTGCCTCTAGGCACTATCCTGTCTACTTGTAGCCGCATCTTCCCTGGTAGCTACAAATCGGCTTTGCGTCAGCAGTGCCGGCTTGTGTTTTGGGCTTTATGCCAGCGGCTCGAAACTCGAAGTAGTGTAAATTGTACTCTATACTATGCAAACCATGCGGCACAGAAACAGTGATTCGAAACTACTGTCCGAGATATTAAGCGTAGCTGCGAACCCAGGGCCGAGCTTTCTATCGTCAGCAAAGACTCTCAAAGCTCAAAATTCATTTCATATAGGGGTACCAATATGGAGAGCTCCACACGGGTTCCATAATGGTTCTATCATAGGAACTGGTCAGAAGACTTTGTGGCCTGGCCCCGTGGCTTCGGCCTTCGGCTCTAGAAACTTGTCAGGAACCTTTGAAAATGATAGGGTTGAGTTTTTCGAGTGACCTAAACCGTGTAGTAGGGACTTGTATGTGATACTATAAAGGGGGACCATGGAAATCGCTCCCGAACGCTGGCAGCCAGCACCACCAGGGTGGGATCGCAAAAGTGTTTCCAAACATCCGACTGAAGAATCCCTGCCCCCAAGCACCCAGCCCCGTGACCTTGAAGCACCGAAAGCCCAGACATGGATCCTCTTAACCTCCGATTGTCAAATGATGAAGCTAGAAGGTTGGAAGACCAGAGCCCCTAATTCCACACCCCTCTTCTACAAATAGGTGGAAACCCGTTGCAGGCCGTGGAGAAAGACATTCCAGTTCTGCAGTGGTTCGCATCCCACCTGAAATTGACACTTGTGTTTGCTGGTCAAGGGCATCCATTGCACAGCTTGGCCTCAATTTGCATTGTTAGTATAGTCCTACACTGTCCTACATCCCTGTTGACTTATGACGGCTTGTGTGTGTAGACTGCATTCCCAAAAAGAGAGGTCCGAACAAGCCAGCAAAGTTTTCTTGCTTGCAGTCCCTATATGATTACACTTGGTGTACCCGAAAAAGCCTATTCTTATCATGAAGGTTGCTTCGTCCGACCCAACCTCCGGAGTGTAGATCTGACAGAGCTGACAGGTCACCGACCGCCAGGAGCAATGCGTTGTTGTTTAGGGATATGGCGAGCGAAGTCGCTGAAACAGAGATCTCCGAGTACAGCATGAACCTTCCCATTTGCCTGTAGTTCTTCAGGTTACGTTTTGGCCACATTTCTGTCTGGACGTTGATTGTAGTTCAGTTGGCGCGTCCGAAGTGTGGGAATGCAAAGGAGAAGAGTGTTTGTTTGTTTGCCTTTCTGTCCGTCTGTCTCCCTCTGCGTGCGTATGGACGGAAGCTTCGGGCCAACTAGCAGCTCGAAGCTAAGGCGCCTAGAGTTCTGGGTGATTGACTCACGGGCTTCGTGCGCTTTGCTAAACCCTGCGGTTTTGTTGTATGTGCCTTCTCCCAATGGTGGCTATATTTACGTTGTGCCCGGTGTTTGTACAAATGTCAATGTCATGTGACATCCTGCACAAACCGCAATGCTTCCGAACCTCTACAAACCTTGTCTTGACTCCCAACCCTACACCATCAAGCATGCCAGATGACTGAGACCTTCTAGGGAAACCCTGAAGTGGGAAGGCATACAGCCGGCTCGCACCGTAGCTTGGAATCTGAGTGTTTAGGGTTTAGGTGCATGTTCCCCTTCTTTTGGTCCTGGTTTCTTCATAGATCGCCCTGACCTCCAGAAAACGCATCCTCATACTCTCTTATCCTAGGATGGCTACTTGCTTTTCGCAATTTGCAACGCATCTCACGAAGTCCGCGAGCCGCGGATGCCGGAAGGAGCCTACGGCCCTTCATGGGGATACGTGGCACGGCGCGGCCCAGAGCATACGCTACCTGGGAGGCCTGGGGTCTCGTCTTGCATCGGGGGGCTTCGGAACCTGAGTGTTCAGGGTCCCCATGTAAACAAATACCTAGAGTGCGGGACCGAAGATACTAATACTGTAACGTTCGAGGACGGAGGGGACAGCTGGAACAAAAGACGACTTGACTGTAAACTCGATGCGAAGGTTCCTCGCATGTTTTGGATGCCATCTGACATTTCCTCACTGTTGCTGCATGACGTTGCTGCCTGCATCTGGGGACGGTAGTGCGCTCCTTGAGCAAGTCCCAGTGTCAGAAAGGGTTGTCTCTTATGGTCAAGCTGCTGGAGATCATCAACAAAGAGCTGTTATAGCTATCTGGTCACTGAAGCTGTCGTGGCTGGCTGGCGTGCCTTATGTTATTCTGCTATTCTGGATTCTAGAATTCCCTATCGCTAGAAGCTGAAGTGTGCCTGCAAGACAGATATTGGTGAGGCCTTGTCGCACCGCCACCGTGCATGGTCGTCACAATCATCGTGCCCACTCATCACCATAACCCACAGCAAGGCCCTGGCGCACAAGCGTGGCATCCATTTCGGCGAAAACCTCCGAAGCTCGCCTCGGCACTGCAGCAACACAGCAGCTGTCGTTTTGGGCGCGGTGTGCACGTGCAGCCTGCAAGCAGCAAAAAATACTAGTCTTCTTTATCTGCATCATTGCCACGCCCACCACCAGCATCATCATCATCATCATCATGATCCTGTCTTGTTTGCCTTGAGCTTTGATGCAGCCAGCACGTAGCTTTTCTGCTGTGTTGGTACCGGGAGTCTTCAAGATTGCGCTGCTACGTCTCCCAGAACGTGTCTCCGAACGACAGTTATAAGGCTCATTGCGGGCTTGGCTTTGCCGTTTTCGGCACAGGATTGGAAAGTAGTTGTCGTCATGCTGTATGCATCAGAATCATCAGAATCTGTATGCCAGCCAGCTTTGTAGTTTTCTTCAATCCAAAATCACAAAACCGATGCCTCAACTTGCCAAAAGTGAAAGGCTCAGAGAGCGCCCCTAAGCTCCCGAAAGATCGAAGGCACAACCTTCCAGAACCCGGGATCTGAAACCCCACAGCGGCCTATTCCGAAATAGGCCGCTGTTGGGTGGAAAGGGCCAAGTTCCTGAAGAGACGGAAGGCCAGTCACTCCCTTGGTGGGCCTTGGGCGTTTAGGGCTTCGGGAATTGCTCGCACGGATGGTGGAGGCATAGGGGCTGAGGGGCTTGTTCCGGATTGTTGTTCCGGATTGCAACTGAGGAGCCAAGTTCAGGAGATGGTTTGTTGTTGTGAAAAGTTAGTTTTTCGTAGAAAAACGAACCGGGCACGCGTATTGGGGATGTGAGTCCAAGTGCACTTGCAATACAGGAGCCATTCTGAAGTAAAGGCCAGAGTGGCCTTGTCGAGTACTTGCGCCTATTTTAAGTGGCAGTGAGCCCAAGCTGACAGTATAAAAAAACCACATTCGGAATAAGGATAATGTTAATGGTGACCTGGTAAGCGCGGGTGCTGCGATGTATGGTGCTGCTGTGTTTGCTTTTGCTATTTTGAAGCTCTTAATCTCCGAGCCTGCGAAATTACACTCTGCACGATTTTACAGGGTTTCTTCTCACGCCTTGTCAGACTTGAAGGTCTGTCCTACATCCGCCATACATGTCATGACATACAAGCATGAAGGTCTGAGTCTACCCTTGCTTATGGTCTTTCGTGGGCGGACTTGCTGGCTGACACTAATAAGATCCTAGCTGCAAAAAGGCGCTTATTCTTACGCTTGTCCTATGCGCGCGTGTCTGTCTGTGTGTGTGTGTGTGTTTGTGTGTGCGTGCGTGCGNTGGGTGGGTGGGTGGGTGGGTGGGTGGGTGGGTGTGTGTGTTTGTGTGTGTGTGTGTGTGTTGGTTTTCCTGCATGCGGTGCTCGTGTGTGCCCGTCTGTGTGTGGTGTTCTTGTATTGTGCGTGTCTGTGTCTGTGTTCGTAGCTTGATGGAGACGAAAACTAACAAGTCTGCTCCGATCGTCCCAGACATCCTGGACTTACAGCTGGTATACTTTGTCGGCACCTCAGTGCTTCTCTGAGATGTTCGAGTTGATTTTGGGATACTCAATGTCTTGAGATAGATGCCTCCTCAAGAGAGCCCCAAGCGTTTCGAATGACATAGGAGCACTTTCTGGTATGTTCACACGCCCGCACATGTTTTTGTTTCAACTTGGGGGGTGGGGGGAGCGCATCGAATGCTGGTCGGAATGGATTCAGCAGCTGTAGTGTGGTCATGGAGTTGGTCCTGTGCCAAGTGATGGTTGTTGGATCTCCGAAATAGCCCTATTGTGTAAGTACCGGTCGAAATTCCTTACCACAATAGCACAACAACCTCCTGGTGTCACCTTCCAGCTTGCTGTATCGGTCTTTCCGCTCGAGGACACTGCCTTTTTTCCTCGATGAGATGCAGGAAGCGGATGCCTTGCTTTTCCAGCTTGGCATCGCAGGCAAGCAGGCGTTGTTCCCATGTTAAAGTCCGCCTCGCTGCACCGCACCTGTTAAAACAATCCACGATTTGTTCTCGTGAGACTGTCTGCCTGATATCATATCGGCGGGCAGCCCGGAAATTAGAATGTCTAGAGTGTGTTTGCCAGCATACTGTGCATATCGAATGCGAGGGCGTGCGCCAGTAAACCTTGTTGAATTGCACGGTCAGTATGCTAGAATACTGGACTTAGTGGCACACCCCCGCGTGTAGCTCGCGTTTCGCGGCAAGAGTCCACGGCTCGGTTGGGAAGGGATAACGACGTTTCTGTAATTTCACAGAGGTGGTCAAGGGGTTTGCAGGGACGAGAACAACCCTCAACATGCTAAGACGATGCTGCTTTTACCATTCCGAAAGCCGTTCGAAGATTAGAGTCTACTACAGGAGCCTGAATACTTCGGAGCTAATTTTCAGGCAAGTTGCACTTCACAGAAGTGCCCCAAAAGTCAGAGTCTAGGCATTCAGGCTCTTCTATGGTATTTTATTGTTTAGAGTCTTAGACATTTTGTCAGGTCGGCAACGTCTGACCATAAAGCCCACAGAGCCAGAGGCCCGAGCAAAAACAAAAAGTTTGCTCTGCCTGGCACTACCGACGATTGCAGGATCTCTTTGCAGCTGTTAGTGAAGATATAAAGTACCGCACGGGTAACCCTGCCGAGCAGCAACAATCAAATCTCGTGGGGCTTCCTCCGGTTTAGCCTTACATCGGCGCCCGAGATGCTGGGGATTGATAATGCAACACCGCCCCTGTCAGATTTGAAGGGAGAGAGAGTTTACGAGACGCGTGTGCGCGCAGATTGTTGGGCAGTGGACGCAGACCGCATATAACAATATAACATCACATATACAGTGGCAACATGTAGCACAACACTCCAAGCTCTATAATCCCTTTGCCCTTTTATGAAACACCCCCCTAATAATAAAAACACATTGGGGCGAATCCTCCCGAAATCATCCCTGCCCTTTAAAACCTGTTCTGAATTAGGGGAGGGTTTCGAGGCTCCAAATGCCCTCAGAGCACCGTAAGAGCGAGAGCAACAGCAAGAAAAGGAGCAAGAGCA
Source organism: Symbiodinium sp. clade A Y106 (assembly GCA_003297005.1). Lineage (NCBI taxonomy): Eukaryota > Dinophyceae > Suessiales > Symbiodiniaceae > Symbiodinium > Symbiodinium sp. clade A. The sequence goes on along the minus strand of BGNK01001350.1, from coordinate 84,011 downwards.
GGAGTTTGAGCAAGAGCAGGAGCAAGAGCAAAAGCGGGAGCATCAGCAAGAGCAAAGCAAAAGCAAGACCGGGAGTAAGAGCAAGAGCAGGAGCAAAAGCGGAAGCAACAGGAAGAGCAGGAGCAGGAGCAAGAGCACGACCCCTCAAAAGTGGCAGTAGAAATACAAATACCCCCTATATAATAATAGAAACACTTTCCGAGTTTCTATTGGGGGGGGGGGTCTTAGACTTGAGGACTTGCCGTGCTTGTTGTTGCTTGCGATGCCGGTGCGCAAAATTCACAAGCCCTACAAATCTGAAACTTAAATCCTTAGACGGTCTTGGACCCTAATCAAAAAGGTCAAAAGGAAAGGCTCGGAAAGGTCCGGGGTTCAAGCAGTCGGCTAGGATGTGCGCTGGAGGAGGGGCGTTGGCAGCCAAAGACGACCCTCAGCCCCAACATCCCCAAACGCAAACTTTAAAGTACAAAACCGTAAAGCTGAAAACATCATTAAACTCCCAGTTGAAAGAATTCAAGATCCTGGGTCTGCATCCCCTAAATCCCCCAACCCCCTGAACCCTGAAGACCCAAAACTTCTCCCCCGCCCCCTTAAGCCCGACGAATACTCCAAAACCAAGGCGTTTTCTTCAACGATTTGCCTTGCCTCACCCCGGGCGCGCCCAAAGAGATTCTTTGGAGGGCGGCTCGGATGATCCAGTTGAGGGTTGTAGGGCTTGAAGGTTTGTTAAAGGTTTCAGGGCTTGCTGTTTAGAGTTAGAATGTTACCCAATGATCATGACATCATGAGTTCACAGGGTTTCGCGAGTAGGAGGATTGTGGTTCTGGATGTGTGGGGACATGGGACTGCTTCGTTGAAGTTTGTAGTTAGGTAGGTAGAGATTCGTTCTTGTGGCTGCAGTAACTATTTGAAGTGGTCACGACGTCGGTATTCGTTTCACTTTGTGTTTGTTTTACACTATTTAACTTCTGTGTTCACGAATGTGGTCATGAGTGTATCAGAAGTTGCTGAGGCAGCCGTTGCTGGACGATTTCCTGACTGCATGTTCATCTTTAGGCCTCACTACGGTGTAGGGTTTAGGGTTGAAGTGTTTTGGGAACCGGGCATCGAGTCTGATGCTTGATCTGCAAATGTACAAACTGGCATAAGACTGTTCCATCTGCTCGCGACCAGGACGTGCCGAAGCTCTGCAGCGAGCATTGCCTGATGAAGCTTGGCAGACAGGGGGTGCATGGTTTCAGGTTCCACATCTAGGGCCGAATAGCCGGAGTAGGAGTTCCGGGGCATGTTATCCAAGAGTCTGAACTTGTCCTCAAGCCGATACTGCCGAATCTAGCCATGCCGCATGGCTGCATAAGCCGAGCATCGCGATGATCTTGAACAAGCAAACCAGTCGCCGCCTTGTGCATGGGAACGCCAGTCGCGCAGGGCATCCCGTTCAATGGCCCTAAGCCAAGAATCCCGAACCCTGGTCCAAGCCCACAATTCTTGAACACAACAGAGCACCCCCCTCCCCTTCCCTCCAATGTTAAGCTGAGCCAAATCGCAAGCCATTGAATTGAATAAACGACTGTCAAGCCCCACAGGCCGTACGGTTTAGACTCTGTGCCTCAACCTTTTGCACGACGACGACAATGAAGGCGACGAGCACAGGCTCTACGACATCGTTTGCGATACATGCGGAAGTAGCTCTGAACCAGTATAGCTCGAAACCACGAGCAAAAACAAGAGACATACTGCCACCGTGCTATTGGCATGAAGGCTTTTCGGACCAGAACAACGTTTAATGTCAGATGAAGATCAGCATTCCGGTGCTGAACATATCTCAGCGTAGAGCACCATGACCCTTTTCCAGAGAAGAAAAGCGTGGGATGGAAGCCGGTGGTTGACAGCTGTTCGACAGGCTCCGTTGAAGTGGTTTAGGATTTAGGGCCTGCTCAGGTTTTTCCCTTCTTCCATTCCGACAGCAGCAATACCACAACCGCCCATGCAGCAGGAAGTGCAGCGAGGGATGGAATCAACACATTTTCATCTTGCACAACAGCCCCCGCTCTTTCTAGAATTGCCCCGTGTGCAGAAGGGAATTCGGCTCAGGCCCCGTCTCCTCCTGCAACTGGGCTGAGAAGCAAAGCTTTCGGCTTCTTGCGTCGTGAAGTTCAGAGAAGATGAGGCAGGATTCTGGAGGTCGAGGGCTCGATGGTTTGATGGAAGCTGCTTCCTTTGAAGCTAAACCGCAAGTCGTCAGTCCCAGCCCATCGCTCCGAGTTGCATATTATGGCAGTTTCTCATCCTCGGCATGGCTGCACGCTGCTCTCAACATGTCGCAACCGCCTCGCACACCCAGCTCAACACTCCTTGCAGAGCAATGGTGATTCCTGATCCCTGGATCTAAGACCTAAACCGCTGAGGTATGAATCCCGATCTGCCGCGGAAGATGCATGTCGGTCCAGGCTAAAGTTCAAGTCGGACTGAGCCAGATCTTTCCGGCAGCTGGTTTCGGTCATCCGGGGTGTTGAGGACTTCTGGGATGATCTAGTGTCTGTATGCCTGAACAATGAAGCCAGCCGGATCCCTGACCCTGAACCCGACATCGTTTTGGTTTGAGGCCAAAGGGTTGGGGTTTTCGTGCCAGGTCCGACTACGTACTCGTACCCATATTTCTGCGTGCCAACACTCAGCATCCCACTTCGCGTAGCTTTTCCACAGGACCAGGCACCCTTAACATCCCAAAACCCTAAACCTTCGACCGAGCGTGAGCGCCGAAACCTTCGACCCTTCAAAATTGTAAACCCTCCAACTTGAAAGCTCTGGAGGTAGTCAGTCAGCCCGAGCAGTTCCGCCGACAACCACTAGCGCACTTGAAAGTTGTTAAACATCCGGGGGGGTTTACTTTTGAACATGCTTCCTGTTCACCCCTTAGCCCTGGGGAGAAAAGCATAAGGCAAGTCCTGGCAAAAATTGAGCTCCGAAGAGGTCTTCACCAGCATGGCACACTCTGAATGTCGATGCAGGGTCCGAGAATTTCCGATACGTAGAGAAACTGGTGAGATGCCATAGATTTTCAGAATCTGGCCTGGTCCTAAACCCTAAGCATCCCTAAACCGAGTTCGTAGACGGCGGTTTCGTTGGGGTGGAATGCGGCCATCCGAAATTTACCAGTGCATCCTGCCTCGCAGCCCGAAAAAGTGGGGAAACCACCCTTTCCGGTGCTTCGCTGGGGCCGGGTCCGGGTTCACATGCCCAACTGCATCTCGGGAATCACAAGCAAGGAGCCATGCACGCACACACACACACAAACGCACGCACAGAGAGAGAGAGAAATATATATATATATATACATACATACATATATATATAGCTGTATATATAAATGTATAGCAGTGATCCCGGTTCTCGAATTCCCTCCCCGCCCCACGCCGGGTCCAAACATGCCGAATCTCTGTCACTGCGTGAGCTTCTCTCACATGGCGGCTCCAAAACCGACAACTGTAAGGATAATGTCGTCCCAAACACACCCGATCCTTGAGACAGTGGACACTTTCCAACCACGACTCCGACAAGAGGGTATAACAAATGCAACTGTCACGAGGATCGCGTTCCTGACAGGCTCGATTCCTGTGACAGTTGAAACAAGAAAGGGGCATCAAGATGACCATGATGACGGTCATGATGAGGGTGAGGATGATGATGATGACGACGACGATGATGATGCATATATATATATATATATATGCATGCATACACACACACACATCGGAGTAGGTCGCCAAATCCAGCATGCATTTCCCCCCCCCCCTCCCCGAAGTTAAATAGCAGTTCAGTAGAGCTGCCAAAGCCTAAACGCCAAGTCGGGCCTGACCGTATTCTTCTCCTACGACCTACGTAACGCACGTCTTACTTCCTTAGGCAAAGGTGAATTTCCACAAGGAGCCTGCCAAAAGACTCGCTGGGTCGAGCAGGTGATTGGGTAGTCTAATCTGAGTAGAGGGTGAGCTGCGGAATGTGAACGGTGAGCTTCGCAGTGAACTTGTTAGCCAATGGCAGCCCTTGGGATTCCCGTGCTGCTTTCGTGCGAATGTACCGGAGAAGTGGCTCGAAAGAAAAGGAGGCTGACAGATGTCTTCGGTTGCTTTTAGGGTTTAGGGTCTGGGGGCTTAGGACTTACAGCGGTCTTGGAGTTTGGTTTCGGAGGTCTGGGGTGGTTGGCGACTTCGACGAAGACAACCACGAGCACGACTACGACTACTACTGTACCACGACTGCGGCTACTGCTTGAACATCGGCATTATTACTAAATGGTCTCATGTCGCCGATTTCCATTATGCAATGTGCCAAAACTCGAGTTTCTGCACGTTGCAATTATGGTCTGTGTGCATATACATGTATGCTCATGTGTGTGTGTATATATATATATGCACATTAGATGCGTATATACGCATATTGACATGCATGCATGCGTGCATCAACTATCAGGAGATCGTGTGACTAGTTGCTCCAGCCTTGAAACATCACCCTGAAGCCGAGTTGGGCCAACTCTGCCCAGGAGCAGGCCCTGGATGCGTCCTCACCAAGCCTCTCGGAATGCACTTTGGGATTTATGTAGATTACGGTGGTGTCCTGGCGTGACGTTGCAAGCCAGTTGCAAAGGGGTGTAGGGGTCCTTCGGGTTCACTGTTGCTTAGAGAGAGGCTGTTTGTAAGTGTAATTGGTGCGGGTTTTATATTTCAACAGGGGACCTCAGCGAAAGGAAACGACATGTAGTCGCGAAAGTTTGATGTGCGCATATCGTGTTGTATTTTCCATCATGGCTCGCACGTGTTTTTTGTCGCCGGAGCTAGAGACTCACGGCTTAAGATCTGCATACGTCCCTGGTCCTGTGTCTTTCTGAATCTGTCATAGACTGTGTATCTATTAGATGTATGTGTTTTTTTGTTTTTCTCTCTCTCTCTCTCTGTCCTCTCGTCCTCCTCCGTCGGCGCTTCTATATCAACGGTCGTCCAGAAGGACGATTTAGATACTCAGCGCAAAGCATGTCGAGGCCTGCCCCCCGAAATCCTTGAAGAGCGGTCAGAGTCAATTGCTGCACCCCAACGAAGCCTCCCCGCGGCCACCGCCCCGAAGCCATTCGATGCCTTTCGGGTTTATGCAGGTGTTACTGTCGTGCCACCCATGCTCGACCGCAGGTAACCCGCAGTGGACACGGCAGAGCTTTCTCAGACGAGGAAGTCGGAGGTGCACGCTGGTGCTTGGATGGTGGATGTCTTTGTTTTACTTGGAGGGGTCCCTTGGCACGTAGGAGGCAAACCGATGTTGTGGCTTACTGTGCAACGACCAAACACGAACCCCATCCTAATTGTACTCGAACCGACTAAGACTGCCTATAGCCTTGCAGTCTGACAGCACTAATTTTTACGAATGCTTATCGACTTTAGTCTTACAGCAGTAATGTTTGGCAAGGAGAATGACTTAGAATGAGGGTTGTGAAGGTTTTGGATGAACGCTTGCTGTTGACGCTTGCCTGAAGTCAGAGGCAGGACCCTTTGCGAGCAAAATGCCAGACTTCGATATGGCGATTCTGGTCGATTGGGAAGTTTGAGGCTCCAGTGCGAGAGTCCAGCTTATACGTGGATGGTGATGCAGATCGAGAGTGGCTCCCATCACACGTATTTTTTTGAGTGATATCATCATATAGTCTCCGTCAGGATGCCCGGCGTGGTAGCAATTACAAGGCGCGGTGGTGTGACGATATGACCGAAGGCAAAGCGGCAGGTCCTTCAAGCCTAGACACAACGTGATGATTTCAAAAACGGCAGACCATTCCGGCGAGGACCCGCGCCGAGACGCCTAGCCGGCCAGAGGGCACCGCGGCAGTGGCGGAGGAGGCGCGGTCTAAGCAAAAGCTTCCGAAATCGAAATGGGCTGTGTTCTGGCTCGAAACCCAGATAGGCTTGGTTCTAGAACGATGGGCTTGTGTTTGGCAAGCGCTGGTAAGCAAGGTAATTAGGCGAAGAAGGACGAATGATTTAATGTCGAAGGGCACCCCCCCCACCAAAGACAAACCACAAAAGTAAGAACAACCGGAAATGCCTACAACGGGCCAGGATTCTGGGCCCAGGGCTCAGGCCAGGCGATGCTAGATTCCATGAGGCGACTCAGTCCAGGCTGCAAGCCGAGTTGAATGAGTCGGGCATCTGTCCGAAGGTGGTATACTGTAGCAATCTGTCCGAAGGAGGAGTATGATTCACTATGGTCTTTGACTTGACCCTTCATCCTTCGTTCCAATAATCAATAGCCCAACATCCATGAAAGTCGTAAAACAACTGATTCTAACCGTAGCGCCCTTCGCACCTTCAGCTTTCGGGGTTCGCAGTTTAAGCTGAATAGTACGAACTGCGGTGCCCTGTTTTGAGGAGGTTGATCCTGCGCCCTGGTTTTCGTGTGGGCCTTTCTTTACTATAAGATGGCACTCCAACCTGCTGGAGCGTGCCTAGGTGTAAAGATCCACTAGATGGTATTGGCGGGCGATCAAAATCGATACCTTTTGAAGCTCACCTGGAAGGTTCTGGGTCCTAGGTGGTTCGCCGATCAAGCCAATTCCAACACCAGATGCTTCAACCAGCCACGTAGCTTTCGCAAGGACTCATGCATAGGCCAAATCTCATGTTGAACCTGGAGCTTGAAGACGGTTTCAGTTGTCGAACTCTGGATTCGGAACTTCTCTTTAGCTCAGTTGCGGTTTAGAGCCGGGGTTCAGGAAGCCGCGGGTCGGCAGCTCAAATTCTAGTCCATTGGAGATCATCCAACAAACCGACCGATACAATCAAGATGCAGAGGGACCCTTTGCAGGGGTGAGGCGCACACACACACACAGACGCAGACACAAGTCGATCAGCGGGCCCAGCCTTTGGTTTGTCACCAGTCGAAAGAAGGCACATCCGTGGACGATAGCAGCCATAGCACAGGGGAGCGTGCAACTTTGCGTTCAGGCCCTGCAATTTCCGCAAAACGATCCCTGGAATGGAGTCCAACTTTACAACTTCGGCTTCTTTGGTCCTGTTGGGGTTCTGACAACTGTAGTGATTGCAGCAACTAGCCCCCGTGTACCTGTTACATGATACCTGGAGATGTTTTGCCGTGTATTTTCGTGGGTTTACATCAACGTCCCGTTTGTTCGAGAAGCTGCTAGTTGGTTGGAGCTTAGCACTGGGTTTGCTGAGGTTTCGCTGTGGTAAAATCCCGTTGACAGGAAATACATGTAGCTTCCAAGTGTGCAAGTACGCACAGGGCCCAGCCCACCACTTCGATACATTTCCCAGGTCTCAAGAGGCATGGAGACATGTAGAATCCGATCTACATATAGGCTCAACGTGCTGAACATACCACGCCGATGACCTAAAGCTCCCTGCTCAGGCACCGGCCTTGCATGGGGCCCGGCACCCAGCCGGTCCCCGGTGGAATTTGCCATACGGGTTGTCGCATGAAAGTCTATGGACCTTTGGTCAGAAGTGGGTAAGACTGTGTGCCCCAAGGGATCATGCAGTACCAAGCGGTTAACCCAGTATGACCACGGCCGTAGCTGCACAGTCGGACGCAGGACTTTGCACGGTTGCTTCTCACATGCATGGAATGAGTGCGAAGGGTCTCTGGGCTCTCTAAGACGAGACAAGCGGGGGGGCGGGGGCCGGGCATCCCCGCTTAAACGGACTAACAGCTACCGCACCGTTTCAGACGATTTGTCTGCACAAAACACTGAATACCGGCAATTCCGTTTTGTGCGTCTCCCCGGTTCCGAGCATTGGCGGGAACGGACACATCAAGGATTGCTGCAGCATGTCGTTACCGTCCATCACAACAAAAATCGGGTGAATGGCTGCCAGCACTTTCTGAACATATCATTGTACATGGGCAAACATTTTGGTTCCAGCTTGCTATAAGCATGGTATTGGCCGCATCGGTAGGATCCTCCTCATTGTCAACAAAGCCCAACAGCATTTAGCTTGTGACCGCATTTTTGGTCGGTCTATGAAAGTCGAGCTTCATGCCCGAATCGGAGTCCAGGGTGCAGGATCCGAGTTGCCATCTCGTCTCCATCCAAGCTGCACTCCCGATGAGATGTTAGAGTCTTGTCTTCATCCTGACAGAGACCTCAACCCTTGCCACAAGCGTGTTATATATGATCATATATTCCTGTTTCTGCCTATGTTGAAGGTGCAGGTGCAAAACAGCTATAAGCCAAGCAGTTGCTGCAACTTTGAAGCTTAGGTCTTAGGGTTTTCATTGCAGTCGGAAGCTCCTGTGTCTCAAACCCCTTGTATTGAACGGATGGAATCCGTAGACGCCTCAAGTCCTGTACGTTGCACCCTGAACAAGCGAAAGCCGAAGTTTGCAATCAAAGCCCCTTCTTGCGCATAATAAATTATAAGTTGTCCTTAGACTGACAAGGAGTAAGAGAATTACAGTTGGGGGGAAACAGTAGTCAGCATACACCGAGAATCTTATTCAACAGTTATTGACGTAGTGCCAAGATTGTTATTGCATTTCGGTACGCCGTTTGTGGTATGGCAGCAACAAATGAGACTGTGACTGTCGGTGACACTGATGTTCATGCTATGCCAACAATGTGCACAGCGACGCATCATTTCCATATCAGCATGTCCTTCACTAATTAGAGCTCGGGGATGGCTTGATTTGGTATAAAGTCTCGCTCAGTTTACATGTTTGAGCTATGAGCATTGCAAAGTTCCCATGCCGAGCCCCCGCACACGTGAAGTCTGTCTTCGGTGCACGAGTGTTGAGTCATCGGGTGGGGCCTTCTTGCAACCTGAAGCGTTTTGGCTGCGACTGAACTCTGTTCTCCTGTTGTCCCTGAGTGTGGGTGAAGACATGTTTCGGTACATTAGGATTGGTGTTCCCAATGTTGGTGATCATGTTCATTGCCGCTGGTTGTCTCGGTGCGGGTCAGCCATGCGTGTTTGAAAGGCCCACACGCAGGAATTGGTGTGCATTGGGTTTGTCTTCCGGGGTAAAGAGGATAATCTATGACAATAGTTATAACAGAGCCGCTATTGCGTAGCAGAACTCGACAGATTCTCGAAGTTTCAATTGGAGATCAGTAAAGCGCTGAACTCCTATAGCAAGAGTCCTACAGACGACATATTCGAGCTGCCTGTCTCAAGCGCCAAAAAATTTTTTATCGCTATCACCTAAAAACTTAACCAGATCAAGACGATCAAGAATTCCAGACTCTCCACAAAGTCCAGCGCGCCTCACACATGGAATCAGATTCCCAAGCCGCAATCCTTCGGTCCATGAGGCAAGGAGTTAGGAGGGATTGCACTCGGGAGCTTCGCATTGAAAATCAGAAAGTCTAGGGCCCTCGAAAACAAGCCCCAGTGGATTCGAGCTCAGAGAGCCTTGATCAAAGCTTTCTGGCGGCCTAAGGCCGATCGCTTGCGGGCGGAGAAAGACTTGCGGCAGAGGGCCCCAGAGTAGCGGGCCTTCTGCGTCAGGTCCAACAGAATTGTTTCTTTTTTTTGCGGGGGTTCTTGAATTCAAGGCTCAACTGAGATTGATTAAGGGGTTGGTACTGCAAGCTTTGCTTCGAAATATTACTTGCTCCATAGTATAACTGCCTTACATTCTGGGCGCTAGCAAGCTGGTGTTTCGCATGGATGCAGCGAGTCTTGACAGACAAGGGATTGCGGCATATGTTACCATTGCCAGTTCAAGCTATGACTCAAGACATCCAAAACTGGTGTCGCTGATCGATTTTCCATGCTCCCACATCCATGGCGTTTGGTGCTTTTCGGTGTGCTGCTACACGTGTCGATTGGGCTGGTTTCTGCTTCAGTGACTTTCTTCAATAGAGGAGCGCAGGCCTGAAACTCAGCGCCAGCTTTGACAACTAGTCCCAAGTCTGAAATGCGTGTTGAGTTTCTTGCCAACAACCGAGCGATGGATCATGGACTTTGCAGTCCAAGGAAACTGCAACACTGCAACATGTAGCTCGTTGTCTTGAGCCAATGGGTTCTTGGCAGCTCAAGGGGTAAGCCGTGGCCTGCAAGCTGTATAGGTTCTGAGTCGACCTGCTATGCCAACACGAAGAGCCGCATGAAGGTAGTTTCGCACCACCCGCTCTGCTTTTGTCAGACAAGTTGAAAGTCGACAAGTAGGGCTGTATCACCCTCAATGTTGCTCAGTTTGGTCTACCGGCTCCAAAAACCCTCAATTCTTGGCATGCCAAGGCCCGACCTCAAAGTTTCAGCAGAGAGCTTGCGGCGGCTGCCTCCGACTCAGTGAGCCAGACGACTTGAATACCGGCCATCAAAGTGCGATGCGGTACGCTTGAGGATGCCGGGCTCAACACCGGGAACACGGCGTGGGCTAGTGTTAACCTTATCTGGGCCGTATCCATTTGTTTCTTTAGTAGATTACATACTTTAGTTTTTTGCGGGTATGAGCCTGGGATGCAATGGTCGGGGTGCAGCCGTGGTTATGGCTGGGAGTCAGGTTTTACGCTTGGGTTGTATCCTCTTGAGATGCTTTCTAGTACCCGCGTGAGGTAATGGCTGCGTTCCGTTGTCACAGTAGCAGCCTCGTAGACGACTTGCTTGAATCCTTGCCTGCTCTGTGCGAGCGGGAAAGTCGAAACTCCAGTGCAGGCGGTTGTGGGAAAAAGCGCAACTAAGTGAAACGCAAGACCAGGTCTGGTCAGGAGGATGCCGCCGGCCGAGTGTTTGGAGCTCCCAGGACCGCTGGACGATTTTTTGGGTGGGTCTTGGGGTCCCTAGAGTACTGACGACTGACACGGGCTTTGAGGGATGTAAACTGGCGAGTTCATTTAGGGCTTTTGGGTCGAGGGCAGCGGGTTGTTCGGATTTTGGTTTTCCAACACTTTGCTAGCGGAGACAAGGCTTAAAGTGGCCATTATGGCCACAACCCGCAATGTAGTGGGAGTCTAGCTGTGCAATGTTTAGGTTCAATCTGAAAACGGGAATTTGGTTTCCAACAAGTTCAGAGTTGCCTTGGCCGGAGATACAGTGTCAAAGCCCCTGACACCAGCCTTCAGCAGCTGCTAGCCTCGATGTGCGGGTTCAAGTTTTCTGCTTCGTTGAAGTTTTCAGATTTTCGAAATCCCCGGATGGGCTTGTTAGCTTACCTATGTCCGATGTGCAGGCCAAAGCAAATGCCCAGGGAGGCTGGATCTTGCGCTGTGTGTGTGTGGCATACATCACTTGGCACTCCTTGGCGATGTCGGGCTTAGAGATAACCTGAAGTGCGGAAGCATTAAATTCTGTCTCAGGGTAGAACTTCCAATGCAGTTACACTTGGCTACAGACCAAGAATTCCCAAAATCGCATGGATCCCCCAGTAGCAGCCGTTGAGCTGCGTAGTCGCTAGCCGCTAGCAAGGGGCCCGTTTCAAGTTCACCCGTAATTGTCAGCGGCGTACCGTTCTTGTCGAAGTCCATGCTGTGATTGCTTGGTCTTTGCGGCTGTAGAGAAGAACATCCTGCCTGTGACCTGCGAGAACGGGTTTAGTATAGGCTGCAATCGCATCAACTCCCCCCACTTGTGTGTATGTTGTTTGTTGGCGAAGTCTTCATCTCAGAACCCCCAGCTGCCTTCCATGTTCGAACCACTGCTGCATTGCTTGGTGTAAATGTGCTAACACATGCCATTCACCACATGTACCCGTACACGAAAGCTCGAAAAAGAAGAATCCCGAGTTCGGAAATGCTTGTTCAGATGCTACTGGTAGCATCCTCAAGCATCATTCAAATTGAGGGGTCGCAGGCTCCTACATCCCAGCTGCTTGGTGTCTCGGCGCCTTTACCTGCGAAGGCGGGTGTGGTGAGATTTGGCTTCAGGTTGGAGTTTTGGGCTCAGCGTCTGAAATGCCTCTGTTTGAAATCGCACGTCTGACATTTCAGAAGCAAAGAGGTTTCGCCCACGTGACCCTACTCTGACACATACTTCGATGCTTGCCTCATTTGGTATCACCTATCAAGGGCCAAATCTGAAGAAATATCATAATTTTAAGACTCTGCTTGGCGCCTTGGGTCTCGCATTCCCCTGATCTCAGGCAGCCGCGGGTGGAACACCAGCGTCCGCATCTTCTGCGGCTTTGCCCCAAGTGCGACGGGATCCCTTATCGGGTAGTTCAGGGTTTACAGGGCTTCTGGAAGTTATAGTTATAGTATTATCGGGCTTAGCGGGGTATTCGATTTGTTTAGGGAGTTTAGGGGAAGGGGTTGCAGGGTCCTTCTTCGGGGCCAGGTCCGCCTCGTTCGGAGAGCCCGGGCATCGGAAGATTGTGGCTGAAGGCAGCGGCAAAAAGCTCTGAGCACCGTCAGGGCTTTTGGGGTTGAAGCGTCAGGGTTTAAGGCTTATTAAGGTCCCTATGGTCCCTCAACTGACCTTAATCTTGAAATGACCGGCCTCGAAGGCACCCCCGGGTATTCAGTTCCGTTGCGACACACCACCGGGTTTGAGGGGGTGCCTCGCAGGACCACAGTCTACCTTTTTTTCTGGCTGGGTCTGCTTCTCAGACCTACGATACAGAATGTGTTGTGGCACTGCGAAAACCTTGGCATGGTCGTTTTAGGTCGGGAACTGGCTTAGAGGGTGAGGGCGAAGGCTTCAGAACGCCGACACTGGGTCAGTAGGCCTTCTCCAGCTTTTACATCGTGGAAAACCAACCCTGCAGCCACCACCAAGATCCAAGCCTAGGCTCCTAGTGGCCCAGCGTCTCAGGCCACCTCGCAGGTCCCTTTGATGGCAGCTGCCTCCAGCGCCAGACTTGGCCTCAGCGCAGGCTCATGGGAGTTCAGGGCGGAGACGCTCGGGTTTGACTTCCTAACTCAGGCTCAAGGGCTTGGAGGTTCGAGGCTTTGGGGTTTGAAGGTTTGAAGGTGGACTAAGGGGGTCTTGAGGGCGGGTTGTAGGGTTTAGGATGGTTTACGTTTTCGTGTGATATGCCCTTAAAGGTGTTCGAATTGAATACGGCTTGAGCTTTGAAGCGTGGATGCAAGTCTGAACTAGACTGAGGTGCCCCACAAACACCTCGCACAGCCACCCCGGCAGCCTCGCCCCGGCTCTCCGCGGCACAAACGAGGCTGTCCATCTGGTCTTTAGGTCACTCGGGGTCAGAGGCTTAATTAGGGCTGTAGGGCGCAGGCCAAGAACCTAGTTACTGCTCGATCGACTCGATTGTCCTTTTCCCAAGCTTCCAGTCACCAGAATAACCGCACTTCAGGTCTTGCTAGCGTGCTGCTGCCATACTATGAAGTTATGCACCTTCAAAGAATCCTGATTCGGACTGACTGGGACCGCCCTGACAAAGTGCGCTTTGAAGGAGGTGCAGACGGCTGCGGCATGATGTTCAGTCCTTCCAGTTGCTGTGCAGCTCCTCGTGAGAAGGATAGAACAAACCATGCCTGCATAGTAAACCATGCCTGCGCATAGTAAAAGCAATGAGGTTTGGTTCGGAGGATGTAAGAATAACCGAACGTCGGTCAGCATTGGAACAAACACGGATCTCACAGCAACATGCAACCTACCATCATGATGATGACGATGAAGAAGATGAAGATTTTGTAGTAATGTCAGGTAGTCTGACCTCCATGTGCAAGTCATTTCTGCTGCAAGTGCAGCAGGCAGGGCGAGGCCCCGGGCTATCCGGCAGCTTCCATGCGGGGCTACCCAGTACCATGTGCTTCGGGGCTTCTGGGGCTTAGGGTTTGTATGGCGCTGAGGGTTGAGAGCCTGATACACGTATGGCTTTCGATTTCGGTGTCGGAGGTGTGAGGTTTTCAGGGCACCTTAAGGATGCCCGAATGAACCCTCGCTTTTATCCTGCTCTGGCAGCTGCCTACGGTCACAGAGCCAAAGAAAGACCTGACAAGATCGGCTAGGCACTGGCAGCCTTGACAGAAGGACTTCCCAATCCTCATGCCGACGAGGCGAACCTGAACTTACACCTCAAGCTAATCAGCTAATCCTGGCCAGGCCTGAGGCAAACACGCCATAGTTTTTGTTTCCAGTCCTACGGCCGCCTGCACAAGGTCCTCGGCAAGCACGGTGGGCTCGCAGCAAACATTGCCCAAGCCGCCGGGAGCCAGTTTGCCCTTTTTCGCATCTGTAGGAAGCCTCGGAAGGCACTTTTTGCGGTTGACCTCGGCCCCCACTTTGCTACGGTTCGCAGATACGAGGTCTTGTAGATCAGCATGGCGTGCTGCCTGAAACCTTGATGTCGGAGGTTACAGAAAAGACATGAACTACCAACTATGACTCCAAACCCCGACCAGCAGGAACCCGACACCCCAACCACCATAAATCCTGAAAACCTGAATTAGACATGGTTGAGTTCCCTGAGGCCGTCACTGACGTTGGGAAGCCCCGCAGCTACCCCCGTGTCCATCCAGCGCGAGCCTGGTGCTTGACTTTGATCTCAAAGCTGAAGGGGCGAACGTCTGTCTCTGGATAGTACTGTAACGAAGTTGCCCGGAGATCTTCAAGATGTAAAAGACTAACCTCATACTGCCACAAAGCCCATGATAATCACTCGCAGCACTTCATTCGATCATGAGGATGATAGCAGCAATCTGGAGACGGGCAGTTAGTATGGCACTCGTTTTCCACGAAAGCTTCGAGGATAGAGGGGTTTGGTTTGGCAAAATGCCAAACCACCGCGACCGCACCGGCTAAGGCCCAGCATTTCAACGAGTTCTGCACCTTCCCCGCCTGGGGCAAAGACCTGCTCATGGTTTATCTCGAGCCTAGAGCACTGCAGGCGACATTGTTGTCGTCGGAGTTTCGGGCAAAGAGTACCTACAAGATGTCAACCTCCTGTTGAATTTATTATATAGATTGGCATTGCCGTGGGCAAGGAGGTGCAACACTGCTGAATTCTTGCGATTCCAGTCAGTTGTGTCCCACCAAACATATGGTTGTCTTCGAGCAAGTGGTACCTTCGGTACCTTGCCAGTCAATGCAATGCATTTGGGCCTGCTGCGAAGCTTCAAGGCGTACGGCACCTGCCAGCAGTTCCGCGTCCCCAGCCAAGGCCAGTTTCGGGTCCGCGGCTGCATGGTTTAGCGGTATATGCTATTGAACTCCGGATTTTTGGAACTCGTGATGCAGACTCACCTTCGGGTTCCCGCACCGAAGGCGTTTGGGACTGTAGGGCCTACCTAAATAATTCGTAAGACTAAACATATTAGCCTCAATAACTGGTTCCTGTAGCAGGCGATGGATCAAACCGGAGCATTACCCAAACTTACTCGAATCCTAAAGGCAACTTTGCAAAGACAGCAGGAGGCACTCCACAATGTCACCCTTGAGGCCCGAAGAATCGTGCAACTTTCAGGATTGTAGGGTATGCCCAACCCAAAGTACCATGATCCCTGATCCGAATACTAAGGAGATACTTACGAAGCGTGCGCGGTTGTGCAGTTCGAGCTCAAGTTATAGGAATAATTTGTTGTGCTGGTGAAGCTCATTACATTACACAAAGCGGTAAATCACAGCTACAAGTCGCCCATACTTCTCGATTCGATAGACATCACAGCGACTATAAATGTTTCAGGAAGCGTTCTAATCAAACCAACAGGAAGCCAGAAAAGAAGTGCAAAGACATGAATCACAGCGGAAGCATTACCATCGATAGTTAGCGCTTCCCGTAGTACTTATGTGTAGTTCAAGCCAGCAGAAGGCTAGTTCCGGTCGAATGAGTCAAGCCGTCAGTTACCGCAAGTGATGGTGTGCAAAGAAGTGCAGTGCATGATTGCGGGTGAGAGTCTAGATAGCTACTATCCGATGATAGATGGTTGAAGGTGGTTCCCCACGGGTAGCAACTGGCACAAGACCGCCGAAGACAGGTACCAACTAACCATTGCACCAGCACCGGAAGAAGAGTAAGCCGAATCTAACAAGTAGACATGGACACTTTGTGGCATAGGCCCTAGACCCAGATGTACAGTTTCGTCATACATACGCACCCAGAGTAATTGTCACCATGTAACCTAGCAAGCATAGTACAATGAATCCTTCGCAGAGTTTGCGAGAGAGGCGGCCGGCCTGGCCATCGGCAGCCGCGGAGGTCACACATGGGCAGTGATGTTTACAGCACCTCCGTGTGAAGATATGGTTTGCAAGGCAAGGCTGGAATCACACAGGACATATCAGCCGGTTCGGAGTACCGTTTTTCACCTTCAGGTGTGAACACGAGAAAAGCTGCAATCGGCGATTGCCCCGAATTCGCGAAAAGCAACTGATGCATCTTCGGAACTTGGTGTTGCTCACAGTTGACTTGTGGGTCCTGTCCTCTTTTTCGACATCGATGACGGATGAAAGCATTTGCAAACCGGGGCGAGGCATACTTGCGCTCACGGGTCCAGGGATAGCACTTCTAGATCTGTGGTTCTGCGATATGCTAGATGTCCGCGATGACTATATGTATACCTCAGGAAGCTTGAGGCCCGAAACCGCCAAGCCGAAAAACCCTCGAATCTTAATTGCCAAAGCACCAAACTCCCAAAACCGAAGCCCTGCACCCCGAAGGCGGCGTCCGCGTCGGCGGCGGCACGCCGAAACAGGCGGCCAGCGCAGTCCGGAAAGCCCAGATATCGTTTGGCACGTCGCATCGAAGTGCTTAGGGTTGCCCATTTGGGGGTTTGGGTTGCAGGTGCAGCAGTAAATCTATCGTCTTTTGTCGATTGCTTTTTCCAACAACAGCAACAACGGCTTGTGGACTCGAAGAGATGATTGCTCGGTCTTGTGAGCACACGTAAAGCCTCAACCTCCTGCCTGTGGGGACGCTCCTCGTTGGACTATTCATCCACCAGCTTCTGCTGCATGAGTACGCTAGTTAGACTTGTGATTGTGTCTCATTGACCCATGTCTACTTAAAACCCCTAGCCCTAGAATCGCACGAATCGAGAAGTGTACCAAGTGGTAAAAGAATTGCTCGGGGTGTTTGGGAACGCTGCTTCAAGCCCCAGGCCAGTCCCTTCTGACGCAGACTGAAGGCAGCCGCCGCTTCCGCCTTCTGACAAAAAAGCCCACACGTAGAGACTTCGCATTTTAGGGTCGGGGCTTTTTAAGATTGGGCATTCAGGTTTGCGTTTTTGGCATCGAGGATCTTTAAGCGAGACACAAGTAGCCTGTTCGGGCTAGCACATGCAAGTGGGTAATGAAGGCTTCGCATGTGGCTCTAATGATTGAAGCCCTGAGCCTGTATGCCAAAGATTTCCACACCGTATGAAAGTTCTCCCGAGTGGGATAGAAAGCTTGATGTTTGGAACAATTCATATTGGAATTGGCTGTTTCCTGAGCATTTGAGGGAACTGTACGGATGCCGAGTGTGGCTTTCCCCACAAGCCCGAACAACAACCAATGGGTCAACCTGAGCCTTCAGAAGAAAATTTCTGGTGGTAAGCAAGCGACAGCAAGGTTTGTTACGGGTGCCACCTAGTAAATGCATGACCACCTGGCGCGTGCGAACCACATGCAGTTTTTATCATGCATGGACCGTTAGGCATTTGCACACCCATCGTAGTCACGAGCATTCATGTTGTTGTAGTCACGAGCATTCATGTTGTTCTGGAGCCTTCATGCCAAGCTTAATTGTTGCCCCAGCTTTCTAAGCTACCTTTCCTTATTGTTCACCTAGTTGTGAGCCATATAATGTTGAGACGAGGCTTACAGTCTCATGATTAAGGCGATCCTAAACAGGCTGAAAAGTTTGCCTTGGAAGCCCAGTAGGATTGATTTAGGGGCCGGCAGTTGGGCAATCTGTCATGCAGAAGACCAGCGAGGCCTGGGCAACTGGACCTAGGGATGCAGAATCTACCCCTATTGTGACTCTTCGAAGCAAGATCACTAATTCAACCAGAGTTGATGATCTTGGTGTCTTTTCCGGCTAGGTTGTAATCTTGATGGAACTTGTCCAACCTCATGTACTTGAAGGGGGGGGGGGGCGTTACATTGATGTCTTTGGGTGCAGCGACCCCTGCCGAGCAAAGCACTTAAGCCTTAAGCGGTTTACGGGGTCGTAGCTGGTATAGCCGAACCATATGAAGCAATGCAGCAAGAAAGGCTATGCAGGTTGCTTCTGGTTCGCCAAAACAGGTCTCAAACACATCCTGCGATTCAGATCCTGCAGCGTGTGCTTCAGTGGTCGACGTGTAACGATCCCCGCAGTTTCCAACCAAGGCTATCGTGCAGTTATACAAGGACGACTGAAAAAGCAACTTGAACAATTGACCCACAAGTTTTCAAAAGACCTGAGGCCCTGAAACTGCTTATGTACTCGGATACCTTCATTGAATGTGTGCAGTAATGCTAGAAGAAGGTCATATTTATAAAATCCGTGGCAGACACTATTCATGACCACCATACGTGCCATCATGGCATTTCTAATCATCGAGGGTCAGGATGCACCCTTCCGCAGCAGGTATCTGCACCATTAAAGGGCGCCCGGCCCGGCCTTAGTGATGATATGCAAGGCGCTCAGACTACATCAGTGGTGATGGACGCGTTCTTCCCTAAAGCAGCTGGAATCTAGAAGCCCTGCACACCAGAAGCCAGGCAGAGAGGTATGTCTTCATCTGGCTATAGCTCGAGTATGATTGTGCAACCTTCTACCAGCCCTGGGCGCTTACATCGTTCATCCCTCCAAGCGGCTGATTGTCCTGGGCTGGCAGGGCACGGGCCTTCCCCACACTAGTCTTAAAGGGGATGGTTTGATCTTCACAGCTGGGGCTAGGGTTCCATGCAACTTAGTGTTCATGGCCTGAAATTGAAGGCATGGGCCTTTGGTGCCACATTGCCCAGGATCCCATGTACAAGAACCTGAACTCAAGGATTGGCAGTGGGTCTATTCGGGGTCACTGCTTTGGCTTATATAGGCTGCCTTACGGGTGGCTTACTGTTGTATGTTACGCTTCCTCCTTCAAAGCGGCATATGCATGAGTGTGTGTGAGAGAGCGAGGGTGTGTGTTTGTGTGTGTGTGTCTGTGTGTTTTGATTGCTCTGCGTTCATAGAGCAGGACACTAGCATCTTGTTCCAGAAGACCCTTTTAGAGCAAAGGTTGTTGAGTGTGAGAGATGAACCTCTAAGTAGAACCCATGGGCCATAGGATATCCAACCCTGCTTTGCAGCGTGGCGGCGTAGCATTTGACTTGGGTTCACTGCAAGGTCGTCCGCCACCCAGGCCAAACCGCCCAAGCCAGTTTGTTTTGCAGCGCAGGTTGGTGTAGGATTGAGGGTTGTGAATATAGCTCCCGAAGACGGATGGGGAACCTGTGGCGTAGTGTCAGGTCGTTCGGCCGAATGTCGTCCATGCAGATGTTTCAACATGACAGGTGTTGACAATCGAAAATCCATCGAAACGTTCCTTCTCGGTCTGTTTCGGCACGCAGGGGATAGCGGAGCTATTTAGTCAGGGGCTTCGTGTTTGATGGTAATTGTGCGTGCATGGCTTCGGCCTATCATCCCTCCTCACTCCATCTTGTAACCGGCACGTCTGCACACGACGTTTGACACGCGTTGGGCAACTTTGTCGTGATGGGTCCCTTGCCGAGGGTGCTGAATCGAGGTGGATGTTACTTGTGCAATGCAGAGGTGGGAGACACATCCACCTCGCATTCAGTCAGTCGGGTAGTGCCGATTCTCACTTGCTGTTCACGCCAGGGTGAAGCCTCACCCAAACGCTTAACAGAGATGTTCTTGCAGAAAATCAGAAGCAAAAAATCCAAAGTCCAAACTGGCAGGACCTTTGTGTCTACTGCTTTGAAATTCTGCTGGCATCGGCCTGAGATGAGCAAGCTCAGGGCCGATCCACTGTAGAAAAACGCTTGCGACTGAGGCAGGTCGCTTACCATTGTAGGTGTTTGAGTCTTGCATGATCCACGGGAGACTTTCCATCCCTTATTGAGGAGTACTGGAAGATCTCCGTTATAGGACCATCTAGGACTAGGAATACGATGGAATACGTGCATTCGCCTGAGCATTCCTGAAACTATGGCGCGACAGCGTACCATCGTGGACGGGATAGGCTGAAGAAGTCTGTGAACTGAACAAGAGGATTAATCATTAAGGCAATGGGTCATAAAGCAAAAGAGAGCAACATACTCAGCAGTAGAAGTACCAAGAATCTTCGTGGATGACTCGTTCCAAGTTGTCATCCACCCACAAGTTTCATAAGATATCCACGATGTATACTAGAGCCCCCAAACCTCCCTAAACTCGGACAGCCTTAAAACCGCTAGAACCTGTGTTCCGCAGTTTCGTCCGTTCGGTTCTGAGGCCAGGCTGCAGGGAACACCACAACCTTCCCTGAAAGGCCACCCTCCGTGCAGCATGTTAGGTTCTGGAGTAGGTACAGGATTCAGGGATGACGGGTAAGGGCCTGGCAGTCAAGTCGTAGGGCGTGTATGTATGTATGTATGTATGTACGCATGTGTCTATGTCGAATCTTTGCATGTATGTGTGTATTGTATGTATGTAGTGTGTGTATCGTATGTATGTATCGTATGGATGGATGGAGGGATGGACGGATGGAGGGATGGATATCTATGGATGGATGTACATACAGGTACATGTTTATGTGTCTGCCGATTTGTACACAAAAAACGGTTCTGTTTGCACGGGGTCTGTGGTCTCCGGTAGCCGTGGCCTTCTCATGCGAAGCCTGCACAAAGCATCCATGTTGTGGCTGCCTTGCTGTACTGTACTGCTGAAGCAGGACTCGGTGTTGCTTCTTGTCGGCATAAAACGTTTTCAGTTTGCAACCTGAGAAGCCTGGATCTGCTTGCAGCATCTAGTGTTTCATCTGTCGTGCACGGGGGTCAAGCATCGAACGGGAAGCATCTCTCTCAAACCTACGTCAACCAAACCCCAAAGCCTGAACCCGAAAGCCATATACAATGGGCCTTAACATACGGCTCAAGCGTACAAAGACCAGATAAGCCTGCTGCTCTCATCATGATCTCGGTTCCCGGCATCTCTCCAATTGCATCTACTCATATTCCAACACGAGGCGTGGCGAGCCCAGGATGTGAAATTGGGTTGTGTCATCCAAGTCAGAAGGCGCAGTGTTCCCTGACTCGCGGTGCTTGGGCAATCGGGAGTCTCTTTGCTGCTGTGTCATTTTGCCGTCGAGAAAGGGCCGCAGTCAAAGGTCGGTGTGAGCTCAAGGGTGCTTCAGTCTGCCGAGCATTACCAGAGCGAGTACCACCTGCGGCTGCCAGCAGTGTCGTAATCAAGCCTGACGCTGATGCGGTTGCCTTTCAGCTTTGTTCGGAGGTCGCGAAGGCTGCCAAAGAGGCCGTGGCCGCACGGGGTGGCTTTGCGCTTGCAATTCCAGGAGGGTCCATCTTGAAGATGCTGGTGACGGGCTCTTCGCAGTTAGAAGGCGTCGAGTGGGACAAAGGTGTGTTAGCCTACGTCAACCATAAGTGCGTCCCAAATGATGATGCAGCCGCAACACACCAGAAGGCCACAGAGCTCTTTCTCAGTGGCTGGCCTGGCATGCGCGTCATCACCATGGGTGGCTCTGGAGATGGCAAGGCGGAAGCAGAGCGCTACGAAGCCGAGCTCCGGGCGTTACCGGAGTCGATGCTGCCGCGAAGCGCCTCAGACCTTCCCGTCTTCGACCTTTGCCTCATCGGCGTGGGAGATGATGGGCACTTTGGTTCACTATACCCTGGCCGAGAAGAGATTGCCGATGTCTCAGGCCGCTGGGTCTTGGCTGTGGACATGAAGTCTCCGCCCAGCATCACACTCTCGCCAGCAGCGATGATGTCTTCCAAGAAGGTCCTGGTGGCCTCCGCCGGAGTTTCGGAGAAGTACCCCCTGGGCAAATCGGAAGCTATGAAGAAGGCGATCGAAGGCATGGAAGGCCCTCGAGCCTTCCCTGCTCAAGCTTTGCGTTCTACGGCGACCTACCTCCTCGACAAGGCAGCCGCCTCGGCGCTGAGCGAAGCTTACTTGAGTTGAGACAGGGCGGAGACATTTATTTGAAAGGTTCTCAATTCTGTATCAACAGCAGCGTCGAAATCGGTTGAGTATCTAATTGTGAGGTCAATCGTGCAAGTTCCCTCAACGATCAAGCCGGTTCATCTCGCCATGATGTATGATTGCCATATAGGCCATATAAGGATCGTAGTGTCATGATTTGCTTTCGCTTTTCTGCCTCGTGAAAGTGGCTGGGCTGAGCCGACATCTGGCTCGGGCTGCCGCAGTGACAGTTGTGCTCAAGCTGAGCCGTAGTTGTATCTAGTTGCTGAGTCGTTGTCCCGGGTGTCCCGTAACCTCGCCTGACGGCCTGACGTATTCGAGCGCGAGTGCTAAAAAACGTCGACTGCCGGAACCGGGTGGTCACAGAATCCATATCTGTCACAGCTCTTTCTCAAGCCCTGGAGTCCTAAGCTCTGAGTCAAGTCCTCACTTCTGGAGAGGGCTTGCGCTTTGAAACCGCCGCTAGGAGGCAAGGCCCAGCACCACAATCAGATTGAGCTGCAAAGTCCACTATCCCGAAGTCCCAAAAGGAAACTCTTGTAATTGGACTTTACTGCCTTTAAAGCCGTGTGAAGTCTTCACAGCGAGGTCGAACCGATGAGTCTCCTGTCCGGGAGGCACAGCTGCTAATGTGGTGGTAATAGCCTGCCTGTGAATACTCAAAATCAGGAGGGTTCGTAAAGCATCCTTTCAGGCCCTACAGAGTCTAGGCACCAAAAAAACCAGTGATAACTGCAGAGGTTCAGAAGTCTGGGAAGCAGTTGCCGTGCGTTGGAAGGTTTCACAGGACAAGAGCCTGTTGGATACGCTTCTTCGAGTCTTGAGTTCTCTCGGCCTTTACGGTCCCGGTTTTGCCCTAAACCCTAGTCCGCTGATATTTTGGCAGGTGGAAGTTACGGACTTTGTGCTTGGGTTCCGGGATTGGGGTTTCGCGAGTCCAGGTCGACGGATTCGGTTTCATGTCTTAGGGCGGTGGCTTGGTGAACCAAGCTCTAGGCATCTTGGCTTATATGACTTTCAGGCAGCGGATTGTCGGATTACTCTCTTCGTGATGTCCGCAGCTGCAGTTCCTGCTACGTTGATTCTCTACCTGTTGCAGACCAAATCACTTGCCCCGCTGCGGGACTTTAGTGTCAGTTGAATGTCAGCTGTCATGTTCCGGTCTTTTCGCCGGACGCAAACGACGGAAAATCCAGTACTGTACCTGCATTAATGCGAGAAGGGGACATTCGAATGCCGACTAGCTTCCTGCATGCAATAACTCCCCTGCGAGAGTATTCCATAATATGCACCCTTTTTCCATGTTGTGTGGGTCGTAGTTTGGGAGAGACTGCGCCGAAAGTTGACGAAAGGTCCCCGGAGTCTTTGTCAGCTGGCACAACCCGGCAGGGCTTCGTGGCTGCCGGAGCCTTGTCGTTGCGAAAAGATTGGTTAGCGTGGACCCCGACCCTTCAATATGAAGATTTGTTGCGTTGTATGCTGTATGTACATATGTAAGTATATGTTTACGTGTATCTGTGTGTGTGTATGCATGTATGTACGTGTGTATGTATGTATGTATGTATGTATGTATGTATGGTATATGTAGTTATGCATGTATGCAAACATACGTACCTGCATACACACATGCATACAGACACACACAGGATCTCAATATGTACATGTTTGCTTAGCTACTTAGTTGCTCATGTACTTGTATATATATATATATGCACACACACTTTAATATACGTCATACTTACATACAAACTCGCATACCTAACATCAATACATTCAATACAGCCCCTGCAGGCATGGCTGGATGGATGTTTGTTATTGTTTGCAGGCTGGCAGGCAGTCAGGCAGGTGGGGTTCCATCTGTGTGTGGCTGGCTCCGTGGCGAAGACCGCAGATTGAAACATGATACCGCAAAGCATCGCACAATAGGTCAATAGGATTTGACGTCCAGGGCTCATATTCCTCGAACCACAACGCTTGCAAAGTGTAGGCCCTGAGCCAAAGCCTTCTTGCTCTTGGGTAGATGTGGCTGTGGCTAGCTGTGTGTTGAGACTTCTAGAGCCTTCGAGCTTCAATTATGCCAGCCTTCACGGCATGGCAGCATGTAGCAGTAAAATTTGCAAAGGATACCACCGCATTTTTCAGGTTCTTCTTCGCGACTCGGACGGCATAACCCCTACATCTATAGACCGTCAGCCCAAGCAAACAGCCTGCAGTCACCAGGCATCGGCTCCCTGCAGCCGGTTGAATTGGAGCGCACGGAAACCCGGGCCAGAGTCGAAATTCCTGTTCGGGGCCGCGCGATGGACATTTTCATTGGAGATGGAGCACCTCTCTCTCTTTCTCTCTCTATGTATGTATTGTATGTCAGTCTGTTCGTGTTTGACCTCCCTTGTAGTGCCGTGTGTATTTTTCCTGTCTGCATTACAATCTCTCCTTTCTCGGGTGATCTGCAAACCATCTACCTATCTACCTACCTAGCTGGCTATCTATCTAGCCCTCGTGGACAATCTCTTAACTACTTGACCAAAGTTCGTTGAAGTTGGAGACCGGCCTGTTTATCTAGCTTTCTCTCTGCATCAAAAATGAACTGTCATGTAACCCCCGGCTCCCAATCCCACGAATCCCACGACTGAGGCGGTCTCTCCGACTGTGCCCTCTCCAGCGCCAGCGGCCTCGGCTTACTGGGGCTTCTCGGAATTCAGAAGCTGTTGACATTCTTGGGACCAGGAGCTTCTTGGCTGATTCCTGGCATGGGGATTCCGGATTCTGGTCTGGTGCGTAGAACCCATACCCACACTCGATACCAGAGATGCTTACCTCGAAGACCGAGTCGAAAGGGCTATCCGTCGCTGCAGATACAGCGCTAAACATCAGATCCGAACCCAGGCCAAGCCATAACTCACCTTGCTGCAACAAGCGCAGTCTTATCTGCAAGACCCTAGGATCGAACTTTTTGACACCCGCCCTCCCGCCTGTGAGGCCTTCCACGACCGACGCTTTCCTCCGATCTCTCTCAAGGAGGTCTGGCACCGGCCCATGTGCAGCTTGTTGGGATTTTGACAGTTGATTCGGTTTGGACAGATGATTTGCTTTGTTTGTCCGTTTGCCGATGTGATTTGTTTACCGTGGCTCGTTGTTCTATTGCCATCTCTTCGGCCTGCACAGACCCGCCTTGGGGCTTGAGGTTTTATCGTGTTCTTGCAGCTTGAGGCTCGAGGTTCAAGTCTGAGTACATGTGTTGAAACATGGGAAAGTGCATACTGTAAATGCGTGCGAGAAAATAGTGGAGGGTCGCACAATCCCAGCTTCTGATTCTTTCCGTGTACATATATGCCTGCGTCAGTTTTGCCCCGATAGTCCTAAACCCTGGAGCCGGCCTCAGTCCGAACCTTAATCCGGCGCCTCTACTAGCAGGTGAAATCACTGACATGCCGTGTGTCCGGACCTCGGGAGTGGCAGTCCAGGGTATCAGCATTTGTGGTACTTCGCTTGTAGGGGCTACTGGACGTGAGCGTGATGTGGGTCCGGTTTGGGGCTTCGGTTTTCTCCTTAACTTAGCTTCGCAATCGTACTCGCGCTGAGTGTTTGCCACCAAGGACGAAATTGTTATGAATCCTCTAATCCAAATCTGAATTGACTAATAATGACTAATATGTTGTTCCCAGCCGAGCCACCCCAATGCCAATATCTTAACGACAGCATACATCGCCTTGAGATCCAAATAAGGTCCGTCTTACACACCTTCGAGCCTTGCCAGGACAGGGTTCCAGCCCCAACCGAACACCGATCCCATACCCCTCTCTTGACCAGACCTGAAAGCCAGAAGCCTTCAGGTTACGGTGGGGTTTCACATGGGGTTCAGGTTCAGACCCTGACCCGCCGCCTTGTAGGTTTCTGAAGACCCAGGTGCAGACAGCAAGTTTGCTGTCTAAGTGCGTTGCAAAGCTTCACAATGGCTAAACTACACCCGCATGACTCAGCATGACATGATTAAAAGGAAAGCGTCAATCCTTCTGGAACCTCCATTAATCAGGGCTACAAGGGATCTTGAGATGTTAATGCCAGCGGATGTTATGTCGCATTCGTCAAAGTCGTCGCTGTGACCATCATCGTCATCCAATCGCAGTGGTCGTGGTGGATGTTGGTGTTGTTGCAAGTATTGATTTGCCGCATCATCGCTGAGCCCCCCACCCAATATACGTCACAGCCACCACTGACATCCACAGCCTCTCCGCTCTCATCAGTTTTGACTTTGACTGTGTCTGATAGTGTTTGCTTCGGCTCTTCAGGTTGCGTGTCACTGCTACCCTGCATCTGTCAGAGCGCAAGACTCAAAGCTTTGAATCCCCTCAGAGCAGTTTTGGAACCGAAAGTCTCTAAGCTCCGGAAGCCGTACGGCCATTGCCCTAGCGGTAAGGCGCATAAAATTCAAAACTTGCTCAACCCCCAACCTTGGCCCGCTGTAACAGTTGGAAGCCCTATGAGAACCTTGCCGTTTTCAGGACCCAACTGACTGGAAAGTTGGCGTTCACGGCGTGCGGCGCTTAGTTGACGCTCTTGGGTTCGTCATTCTGTTTGGAGATCCCATTGTGCTGAGAGGTAACGAAGATTGACTTCATGTGGGTGCGCAGAGGGGGCTGCTACGTAACCACGATCACAAAACGCATAAAGTGAGTGAGTGAGTGAGTGAGAGACACACAGATAGAGAGAGAGAGAGACAGAGACAGAGACACAGAGAGAGAGAGAGAGACTGTCCCTCGTGGCTGTGCGGAAAAAGAGAGAGAGAGAGAGAGAGTGGCAAACTTACCAAGGGACCACAGACCCGACCAAGCACGGGGAAACCCCGTAGCACTACAGCAACAGGACCGTATCGTCATGACTCCTTTGCAATAGTATCTCATGTGTCTTCTCGCTTTTTCCCATTCGGATTCCAGTTGCTGAGGGCTGCAGTTTGCGAAAAGCGCAGCAGCAGCCGAGGGTCGTCTTGTAACTTCTTCGTCCCACAACAGTCGGGGGCGCCGACGCGCGCGGTGTAGGGGGACTACCCCCCTGCACCATAGCCCTGGCGAAAGAAAGAGAGAGAGAGAGAGAGCGAGAAGTGACAGGAGCTGCAGTGCGGCCGGGTCAGAAAGTTGACGAGAGACCCTGCAGCCATGCTGGTGCTGCACGCCTCCAGCGAGCGTGTGCCACCTTGTTGCGGAGAACTAGGGTGGATCCCCTTGGGCTCGGTGACGTCATCTGGCCGTTTTCGTGGCCGCATGGAGCTCCAGGATGAGAGACTCCAGCAGAGGGGTCTGAGTGACTAGTGACTACTACGAGTATTGCTTGACAGGGACACCTTGCACACCGCTCAGATGCACTAGCAGGCCGCTGAAGGAGTCCTGGAGACGAACCTACAGCCAACGGGGGAGACAGCTAGTGCAGGCCATCCGCGAGAGAGAGAGAGAGAGAGAGCGAGCGAGGGAGGGAGAGAGAGAGAGAGAGAAGTGAGACCTAGGGTGTTGGCCTTGGGGTGGGGGTTGCTGCCCCCACACCCCAAGCAAGCAAGCAAGCAAGCACGCATCAAAGTGAGAGAGCGTGTGTGTGGAAAGCTCGCCAAGGTCACCGTTTCGTTCACGGCCTGTGCCCCAAGATTCTGGCTGTAAAGTAAATCCAATACAGGATCCTTAGAAGAGTCAAAACTCAGATTCTTTATGAGCGCATTGCCGTTGCACCTAGACACCTCTCCTAATCGTTAGCCCCTGACCCAGACCCCGAAACTCAAGGAGGTGTTCGAACCTGTTCCTTTGGCCTCAAGATCCTATTACAATCCGCGAACTTAACCTAAACCACAATTAGTTGTTTGCTGTGTGCGCTCGCGCGCTATTCTTCTCGGCTTTTGGCCGCAAGTGCTCATGCAGGTGTAGTGCCTTGAGGGTCCAGTTAGGCTTCATCATGTGAAAAAATCGGGGTAGACCAGCTACGTTACTACGTCTGCAGCTGTTACTCGCCGGCAGCTGCTTCCCTCGCAGCGCTCTGTGGAAAGAAAGCCTAAGCCGCCCTGTAGACCTTGGATACCCGTGCTAGAGAAACTTCCCGTGGCGGGAGGGCTGGTTCCCCAAACGCCCTCACCTGGTAGATCCCTTGGCTCCCAACCTGAAGCTTCAATCCCAAGGCGTCCTTGTGCATCCTTTGCCCCTGCAGCACTTGCAGATACACTGCCGAGCCCTTACAGCAAGCAGCAGTAGTAAATCGGTCTTTGGAGTGTGGCTGGTTGGATCCTGCCCCCGTCTCTCTGCAGCTTCCGTGTTTTGGAGGAGGAAACCTATTATAGCCTTATAGGTCATGACCCTGCTTTTGCTGCCCAGGCCACATTGCTTCCAGAAGTGATTCTGGAAGAGGGGATGACCCAGGAGGCAGAGTTAGTCATGGCATGTAGAACTGTCCGGATCAAAGCCAGCTCAAGAATGAAAGTCCCGGAGTTGGCCATATGAACGCCAACCATTTCATGATCTAGTCCTCCTATATCGCACAAATCGCCTTTCCATGCCTTTCCATTTCATTGCCTGCGGCATCGCCACGAATGGACCACATTGCTCAGGCAACTGTAGTGGAGGTCACACGTGGATTACTCCTAGAAGAAGAGGGCGTGATCGGCAATCTGCAACTGTTGCCTCTAAAAACCACAGTTCACAGTTGTGCTGAGATAAGACCGAAGGCGGCTTTGGACAATGCCATCCGGAAAGCCGGCTACCACGGTCTTTGCCGGGTTCTGAGGTGACATCAATCGAGACCGTGGGAAATATGAGGTCTCACTTACGAGGTCTCACTTGCCGTTCGTCATCCTGCCTTTTGGGCATGTTGAATTTGGCAATTCTGCACAGGTTCTTCGCTTTGATGCTCTAAGATGTTTGCAAACAGAAAGCCCTAGGCACACTCGCGCTTCCGCGGTGTTTGGTGATTACATGCCATGCTCTTCCTCACATGGGTTAATCTGCTGATGGATGATGGGCAAAACTGAAGCGCCAGTGACTATCCGCTTCCGCCACTGCTAGTGGGTCATGGCCTCCGCAGGGTAGCCAGTTGCATCAGACAAACCCACAAGAGCCGGAGCTACTCTGTTTGATTTTAAATTATGAAAATTAGAATGCAGACGATTAGGCTTTTAACGGCGACATCTTTGCCTCGGTGTGGTTTCCGAGCTGTAACAAAACGCAAAATGCGAGCTTGAAGCAACGACTCACCCTCTGCCGCATGCAAAGGTACCTCCCGATTGATGTCGTCCGTGGTCGACCTCTCAGATGCTTCCGCGTGTCGGACCTTGCTGGATGCGTTTCTCGCCTTTGTTCTGGCAGGATGTGCTTGAGTGCTATAGTAAGTTTGCAAAACCAGCCTTGCCTGGCCGTCCAAGTGTGTGTGCGTGTAGAAACTGAACTTTACTTTGAGTTTGGAGGGTTTTCGGCTCTCTTCCGGAGTTATCCCACAGGAGATATACAGTAGCTTTTTGCAGCGAGACTTTGCAGCGTTTTTGATTTATGTTTGATAAATGGTTTTCCGCATTCACCCTGTGATTGGCAATTTTGTCTCGTCGGCATGTCTGAAGGAGCTTGCAAGCCAAAAATTACCCACATACTGTATATGTACATGTATATGTATTAAAGGCATTATACACTTCACCCCACGAGATCCTGAGCCACTACACGGGGTCTCGGCTGGGCCAGGGCTTCAGGGTTCAGAGTTTAGGGAGCCTCAGCAACTCATTAATTAGTTCTAGGGTTGAGGGTTTGGGGTTTATAATTAGTACTACCTCGGGACTTGCGGCTTGCCCGCACGACGGAAATGGTATTGTCAGTCCCTTTGTAATGTCTGTTCAGCGGCTACATCACGGGCCGCCCAAACCCAGGATCTAAAGGCGTAGCAGCGAGCCTTGCCAAGGAAGCGACACGCTTTCAGCCCGGGGCTTGCGAGATGCGAACCGCTGCTGTCTAGGAGTCTCCGAATCGAATTTAGATTTCAGGGTGTGGGGTGCAAGGTTCTTGCGGAAGGCGCCCTTCCGAGGAAGGTGTTCGGCGCCAACCCCGAACAGTGTCTGGCGGGTTATAATGGACTGGAGCCCCTTTCCGGACACCGGTAGCTACCAAGACGATCCACAGTTTGGATCTTTGAAGAGGGCCCGATTGATAGTGGGCTGCAACTCAAGCGCTCTCCAGCTGTGCATGTTGCTGATAGGTTTAGTGTCTGCCACAACCTCCGAGCCTCAAATGCAACTCCCACGCTGCGACCATCGACTTCCTGTGAACCGTTGCTACATAAGATCTACATGGGATTTCACGCAGACACTTTCCCCACTGCCCCAGCAACTTATCAATGTTGTCCCTTAACCTCCCCATGAAGATGATGCTGTCTTGGTCTCCCGTGGTTCAGTGTCCCCAGACCTTCATCTTCTAGGCATGGTCATCGGACCGAGCCCGCTTAAGCCGGCCTGTAATGCCTTAAGCTGCAAGTCTACGGCATGCTCAGCCTACAGTCTGTAGACTCTATATGCCCTATATCTGAACGCGTCCTGTTTAAGGTCCGCTACATGCGATCTATCTTTTCAGACCTTCGCGAATCGTCGCAGCCCGAGAGGGACGGAGAATGAGTGAGCTTTGTCTAGCAACGGGCCTTGTGACACTGTTTGCAATTTATATTTGGCTTGGCTTTCGCAGAGTGCCCAGCTCAATCTCCACAGCATGGTGTCTACTGCCGTTTGCATCTTGACGGGGTGGCAGGGGCAACATGTTTGCATGAGTGGTTGAAGTGAGTGAGCGAGCGAGCGACGAAGGGAGTGAGTGTACTGTAGAGTTATTCCAACATTCCAACATGTCAAGCAAGCCCATAATGGCGCCACAAGCCCGAATCTCAAACTCTGCGATGGTCAGGATAGCTTGCACGGCGTAGAAGTGGCGCCCCTTGGCTGTTGTAAGGCTTCGAATTCGGGCAGACTTGACAATGAAGATGGGCTGGTTGGGATGACCAGGACCAGCGTGTTGGAGCCTCACGCCTCCAAGATTCTCCACTTCGCTTGCTGTGAGGGTAGCATCCACAGAAACGTATATACACCCACACACACACACACGCATAAATTACCAACATGTATTTATGCATTTAAATTTATGTATGTATATGTAGAAATACATACAAATATCTGTGCATGTATGTATGCATGCATGTATGTCAAAACGTACGTACGCACAGACGCGAGAGAGAGAGAGAGAGAGCTAGCTCTTCCGATGTATCGCCTAACGTTCTCCTACAAAGCCTGCAGAACGCGGGTGGGCCAATGGCTCGGGGAACTTCGCATGTTCCCCATGCCCGGGAGAGCGAGAGAGAGAGAGAGAGATAGAGAGACAAGAAGCCGCGATGTTCGGGGGACATCGACATGCATCCGCGAAAACATGGGTGGGCTGTCCGGGCCAACTTCTGAAGGTTGGTGGACAGCAGACAGGCACCACGGCCTGCGGAACAACGACCAGTTCGCACGCGAAGATCCAGCTGGGGGACCAGTGAGACGGGGGGATTGGGGAGTAATCTCTCCCACAAACCTACTGTAGCACAGGCAGCAAAACACAAGCCTGTAGGGGGACCCCACAAGAGAATCTCGGCGGTTACACGAGGTTTGATGACTCAAAGTCGAAAAGCCTCACAAATAGGTGCCAAATTTCGGTGGAAACAACCAAACCTTTTCACACATCCTCAGAAGCTGGGGGGCCCATGCGGCCAGGGGGCTTAACGCGAGAGAGAGAGAGAGATGCTTGCAAGCATAGCCTCAGACCCAACAAACACACACACACACACGCACACGGTGACGCAGACATGCGTAAATAGCTGACGCCCATCCTTCTTTGCAAACAATGAAAATGAGTCCATTCGTGGGCACAATCTACAGTCATGCCGTGCCATCGGCTGAGGCATGAAGCGTGATCTTGTCCTGGCACCGAGGTCTGCAGAAGGCAGCTGCCAGTTCGGCATCTGATTTTCCAGTCCTCTCAGTAATTCAGCGATAGGAGGATCGAGGGCGCAGGGGTTTCATAATCGAGTCTGTCAATAGCATAAAGGCGCAAAGCGCGGACTTTTGTAGGCACAGCCAAGGGTGTAACGTTGCGGGTTTTGGGCAGAGAAGAGCTGTCGTGACGAAAGCTGTCACTCACAGGCATTGCGGTCCTTTGACGAAAGCTTGTAGAAAATGATTCTGTAGAGAAGCACCCTTCAGGGAGGCAGCCAGGGGAGTTGCGTGTGAATTCTTGACTAGACTCCCATATGCGGCCCGTCAGAAGAAGCCCGTAGAACCGCAGTCACACTGCCACTTTTCTGGAGCAGTCTGGGGTTTAGGGTTTCGGTCTAGAGCTGAAGTCAAACGAGTTGAACTCAAGTCCCCTAGCTCAGTCATGAAACCTACTCAATCCTAGCTTCCAACTTGCCGCCCTTGGGTGCTTCACGTGTATGTGTATGTGTCAAATACCGGCGTGACAGCTTTAGCCACTAAGAAGGATGCTCACAGTGTGCGGTGAACAGAGCTCCAGTTCGGTATCATTGAACTTTGACAGATGCACATGTGCAGTTGTACAAAGTTGCAGGCACAGCCTGATCAGACCCTCTTGCTTCGAGACTCTCGTTAAACTTTCGCAGCCTTTGGTCTTTGTTATGCACCATTCTGATGTGGGTGTTCCAGCTTCGGATTTGGACTCGGATATGGTGTTCACACTTCGGATGTTTTGTTGTTGATTTCACAGTGTTTTCATTGGCTTGTTGGTGTTGTCAAACTTGCGGACGGTGGGGTAATCATTTCCCCCCCACGAAACACATTGAATTAGAGGGCAGGTGCGAGTCCAAGCCAAAGGCAACCTCTTGTGCCCGTGCAGATGTACGATCGCTTTCAGCCTTGTTGCTGAACTCACGAAAGACAATGCGTGTGCCCCCTGAGTTCCCAGTGTGTTGACCGAAGCCCTCTTCACGGACCAAATGCGCTTTTATGGAGAAAAAACCGACGACGGTACGAGAAAAGACGGATTACAGATTCTTGTTGTGGTATGAGGAAAAATGCCCACAGTACTCTGAATGCTTCATCCATTGTGTAGTTGGAGTTGTTCACGACCTCAGCATTAGTTAAACATCCGCCTGCCTGTGATGGCCCGCGATGCGTTCTGGGCGACAACATCCAGGATCACGCAAATAGTGCCAGAACAGGGTAGCGCAGATCGTAAGGTACGGTGACATGACTGAACCCCGTGACCCCTCGACATTCGCAGTTCATCCGCAACAATGCAGCAATGCAGAACAATCTCGAGATCGCTGTTGCCATGATGAAGTGATTTTTGTGTGAGACGGGCTGGGGTAGGTGATTGGGTTTTTGTTGGAATAAATTTGTTGAATGCCAAGCTCCAGGATCAAACGAGTCTTTCAACTCGGACTTGGCGGTGGCAGCAGACGGCATACCCTCACCAGGCCGCAGCTGTTCCGATGCCTACAGACATGCAGGACAGTTGTGAACACTGCAGCAAAAAATATGCTTTTCGTCAGCCTCACTAGAACTGGTTTAATGCATGCATGTGTGCGCGTACATGCGTCGCGTGGGGAAACTGCAGCTTACACCACCAGCAAGTTCTCTTCATGTATGTCTAAACAACGGCGGGGATCGGCGAGCCTTGCCTGGCGGTTGATGTGGAGTGGCTGACCGGCTTAGGCTTTGGAAGAGCCAGTAAGAGACCATGTCATTCGTCATCCGTGGCAGCCACAATGAGAGGTCGACCGTGGATCATGGCAGTCGCAACACTGTTGTTTGGGAAAGTGCCCTGCTAAGGAGATTGAGCCACTTTCATACAGCAACCAACTCCCAGAAGCCACGCAGCAGAACCTGTTGCCTTGCAGGTGGAGGGCGTTGCCAAAGTATTGCGGGGCAGCAGAAGCGCTTCCTGCACTACTATGCCCCACGGACTGGCAAGACCTTTGTGCAAGCAGCACTTGCTTTCTGGCTCATGAAGGGGATTTCGACCTCAGCTGATTGCGCATACGAGTGGGACAAAAAGCACACGGAAGCGCGGCTTGCTTCGGGGTGCTGCGGGGCTGTCGTAGGACCTACTCGTAGGACATGTTGTGGAAAGCAAAGTGTCCAAAGACTGAAACATACTGAAACTCCCTCAAACCCTGGATCGTGCCTCGAAGACGCCACGTGCTCCTAATGCAGCGAGGCAGGTCCCAAGTGCCCCACATGCAGTCAACCCCCTTCCGTGTGATTCGTTCTCTGTTTGCCGGTATTAATTAATCGTTACTTGCTGGCAGAGTCGTTCCTGCTGTTGCTGAACTGTTCGCCTATCGCCATCGCCATTAAATATTAATTTTGATTGTGCCATACACCCGCATTGCCAGTGAGCCCATGCCTTTTCTTTGCTGGCAAACTGCTGTATTGATGCAGAGATACAGACACCATGATGACTTTCTTGCTGCTCTTGTTACGAGAGGCATTGCGTTAAACATGGGAATGTCGCCGATACAAGGTTGGGATTGTGGTGACAGAAGACGGGACGGTAGCTTGAGACTTGCTGATACGGGCGCTTTTGGCTAACATTCAAAGTAGCTGAATAGCTACAGTGCCACAAGTTTTAGCACTTCATTGCGCGCATGGGTTTGCCGCAGCTGGGCTAAAGTGTCCACATGCAGGTAAGTCATGATCATGGCTTGTCGAATGCGGGCAACAGACAAACGCAACATCTCTTACGAAGATATTTGCGAATACGACACACAAGCGAACGTAGCTGAACGCAGCATGAAGTCAAAACGCGGATATCTCTCTATCGATCTATCTACCTACCTACCTGCCAATCAATCAATCAATCAATCGTTCTATTGATCTGTCTATCAATCTGTATACTGTGTGTGTATATCTGTATACTGATTGATTGTGCGTGTGAATATCTGTGTTATGCTCACAATATGCGTATGAGTGTGTGTTTGTATAAATGTGTTTGCATGCATACACGTGGGGTTCTACAGAGACAGGGTATCTCTGACGCAAGAGTGGGCCAGATGGCTATGGGCCGACTGCGCGGCAGGTCTAGAGCCCTTTCACAAGGGCCTTAATTTGCATAGGGCTTGGGCACACGTTATAGCAAAGTTGTATTACACGTACTACAAGGGGGTATCATTGTACTTGGGGTCTCACATCTAGCGACACTTCCGGGTTCCACCTTTGGGGTTATTGCAGGGCTCAGCAGGTTTAGAGGCTATGGGATCTGCAGGCTTTGGGGTCGAGATAGAAGGCTTGCCATGATCGAGAATCTGCTATGTTCGCTGAGGATCAACCAGGCACATCAGCTGCAAGGCATTCGAGTGTAAAGATAGTCTACCCGAAGCCCACAGCCGACAATTCGTATGGTCTTCCTAAAACCGGCTCTACATTCTGCAGGCGCCTCCTCCCAGCCTGGTGTTGCTATGCCTTGGCACTAGCGCTTCGCACCCGGACAGGTCTGGTGAGTCGGTTCGACGTATATACCTTTACGGTTTAAGAGTTCAGGTTTAGTTTTGGCGTGCAGAAAAATACAGTTATCGTGGACATCACCATGTCAACTGCCAGAATACGGAAGCCTCACCATACCAAATGTAGCATTCAACTCGGACCCCCTCCGCCTGTAATTACATGCCAAGGACACAGCTCTCCGCTGCAGGAGTCGATGTGGGAATGGGATCGGCACCGTTGAGATTCATCTGCATTCGTCTGGCTTTCGGGAGTTGGTGTACATCCTTAGCATCCTGTGCCATTATATAATACACCAGGCGGTGCAAGCACCTGTCGCCATGACGCCTTCACGGAGGGAGTTTCGCTCACATGCACGAGGTCCAAGAACTAGTACCCAGATTGATCTCGTTCGTTTCGCCCGCGAATAGATGCATAATTTCGACTATAGACTGACTGAACGAACTAACTCGCTCCGTTTCTTAAGCTATAGGGACGCGATTGGAAAATAAGTATGACTGGTGTCGTTGTTGTCAGCGTATCCGGTTGTAGTCTGCTCTAGCCGGCTCCATGTGGTAGGTTTCCGAAGAACTTCGGCAAAAGAAGATGCCCCTCGCCAGCAGTTCCACTTTACCCCACCGGTGCAGGAGGAGCTGAAGAGCGAATAACGCCCGCCATGGACAGGGCCTTAGCAGCAGGGCCACCCAAAGAGATCCGTGGAGGTGATACGGGGTTTGGGGCTCAACCTTCCGATGTTGGTAGACTCTGAGGTCAGCCGGAAGGAGCCACAGGTCAGTGTGTGCAGCTTCTCGAAGCTGATCTTTGCATTGACTTGTCACCCGTTTGATGACACGTGCCTACTAGCACTCGGTAAATGCCTGAACAAGCCGCACGCACCGCTTCGCCGTTCACTCCCCGAGGCTGTGCGAGATTTGCCTACGCCAAAGCCTCGGAGTTTGGTCGCTTCGGGGCTTCGGACTGCCAGTATCTCGGACGAGGCGTCAGACAAGTCATGTTAAACGGAGAAGGAAGACCTGCAACTCGCCCCACGTGTGCAGCCTTGTATAGGTTTGGTTTGCATGCTGCATCAAGACCGTTCTTGCCTGGGTGGCACGGCCCTCGAGGCTAACGAGCTTCTTGGAAGAGTATGAAGCCAATGTGGTAGCAGGGTCCTCGGCAAGCGTGCAGAAGCAACGACAGGCCCTGCTGGTCGAACTGCTTGGGCTGCTGTTGCTGTTAACAACGATTCGCGCTCAACTTCTATTTTTATTCTGACTGAGCTTTACCGCTAGTCTTTGCTATGGCGAATGATCTTACAGCATTTTCTTGCACCAGGTTTCTGTATTGCCCCTGAGCTTCTGATCAGGATGGAACTGGTCAGACAGTGCTTCACTGGGCTGCCGAAAGCTCAGGGCCTTGGGTCGGGAGTGTGGGAGTGAGTTAAAGGGTTAAGAGCTTTGGAGTTTATGGTTTTAGTTTTTAGACCTTCAGGATTTGCACTTGAGGGCTTGGGAGTTGTTTGGGGGCACGGAGGCTCAGTGTGGGTTCAGAATCTTTCAGATTCAGACGGGCATTGCGGCCTCAGTGTGGTACTTTCAGATTCCGTGCTTGCTGCGTCTGCTGCCAGTCCCCCAAAGCTGACAAGCTGCAGTTCGGAGGAGAAGGGGGTTCAGGTTTTTGCTTCAGGATGTGGGGTGATGAGGCCGTCGGGCCGGTTTAGGGAATTCGCGCGCCTCGGAGCCTCTTCAGCTCAAATGCAGCAGCAAGGCTCTCATGATGATGCCACAATAATGGTGATGAGTACCACCATCACTATCACTATAGTGTTCGTGGTGATGACATTCTGGGGCATGCGAACGCTGATGCTTTTGTTGTCATCAGCACCTGCCTCTTCCCGACCATCGACGTCAGCACCCTCTTCCCTTTCATGGTCTTTATCAGCGGGTGACAGGCAAGACTGCGGAATACTGCTATTGGCATTTCTACTGACATGATTGCTGCTGCTGCTGCTGCTAGTGCTCCTGTCACTCCGTACATCTACCGGTACAGTACCAGTTCCATGTCACTTCGGCGAACATCCCTGGTTCGTGGCTGGGCTCAGGCCTCTGCAGGCAAGCCGGAAGCCATCGACTTCACCTTGGATCAAGGTATCAGTCGTGCGGCTGTGGTTCCGGCTTGCGAGACTTGCTGTTCATAATTTATGAAGGTTTGTCAGCTCAGTCTTTCAAGTTTCGGGCGTCTTTGGGTGGTTCTGGTGGTTTCAATTGCACCCGCCTGCCTGTCCTTCAGTCTTCTTCTGAACGAGCATCGAATCAAATCCATCAAAACTTGATCCAAGCCATTTTGGTTCGTTTGTTGGGCCTGGGGCCTGACATCATTCTGAGCTACTGTCTTCTTTTGTTGGGATCGCGTGACCTCTCGGATGACGCCTGTGGTTGACTGCTGCTGGCTGCACTTCAGGGATTGGACATGGTTGGGCTTTCTGTGGCAAATCATCCGATGCAAGACTCAAAGTCTACATGCGTGGCTTTGCTCCCTGTTGCCACAGCTTCGCTCAAGGTGCCCTCGTCGACAAGCTGGACAGAGACGGTCGGTTCCGACACCCAGCCGTAAAGGAGCGCAGAGGCAGATGATGTTCGGATTCGTGGTGACGCAGGGCTGAGGGCTTTGATGTGGAGATTTGCTGAGTCGCTTGTAGTGGGAGTCTTTCAAAGGACCAGGACGCTAGCCTGGAAACAGCCCCAAGAATGTGCTACACAACTATTTGCATCGGTTTGGCCGAAGGTTTCAGATGATGCTTATACGGATCAAGGTGTAGACTCCAGGGTCAGCGCCCCAATGTACAAAGTTCAGTGTGTTCAGTTCGCATGTTCAGATCCCGGAGTGCGGATGAAGGTTAAAAGATCCTAAACAGGAGCCCCAGCCCTTTCTTATTATGGGGACCCCGATGTGCCTGGAATAGGAGCCCAAGGGTCATAGGACCCCCCGCCTAAGCTGCAACAGATTTACGAGATTCTTTGGAATTTGTAGAGCCAATTAGCCAGCTGAGTTTCCGAAAATGGGGGTACCTTATTTTGGGGTCCTTATAATAGGCATCCTACAATGAAAATCTACATGTATTGGTTCACTTCCAACTGTAACTGAGCACCCCGCCCTTTCCTCGAAACCCAAGCCCTGTCAGCGAGGTCGCCTCTGCACATTGCAGCTCTGAGTGGGCACACGGAAGCTGCAAGGGGTCCCGGAAGGTAGTCTTCGGAATTCAGTGGGCTTGGAGCTCCGGTTGTTGGCGCCGAGGCATGGGGACTTCTGATTTCTTTTGGGGTTGTCGCCGGCAAAGGGTTCGGGTGTGGACCTTGAG
Organism: Symbiodinium sp. clade A Y106; assembly: GCA_003297005.1. Classification (NCBI taxonomy): domain Eukaryota; class Dinophyceae; order Suessiales; family Symbiodiniaceae; genus Symbiodinium; species Symbiodinium sp. clade A. Next base: position 45,162 of record BGNK01001350.1, on the reverse strand, counting down.
GCTGTTCATGTTGCCTGATACGGAACATCGGGGAACGATTTCACACAGTACTCAGGCTTTTCAACCTTGAGTTCCTTGGGCTTTATGCCTTGTGGCCGGCGGGGCTTAGGAAGTTAAGGGGTTCAACTGAAACTATTCTATATGCCGAGTCCCCAAACCAAAAGCTCCGACAAACGCGGAACCTGCGCTGAAGATAAGAACCCAAAGTCCAAAGATGCTCTGCGCTGCTAAAGCACCGACCGGTATGGTCCCATGTACATCCATAACTATGTCAAGCAAAGACCTCCTTCAAGAGTGATGCGAGAAACACATCAGACAAAGGCCCAATGCAGCTCGGCTTCCAAGCTCCAAGCCCGAATCTGAAACCTTTCGCATGCGATTTCCAGGGATTCCGCTCAGGTGCAGCTGCTTCTAGCTCGCCGTGCCGACCCCGCCGTGGGAAGCTAATCATCGCTTCGGCCACCTTGGGCCATGGGATCATTTAGGATTATACGTCGCAGCCCCCAAACCGTCAACCGCATGCCCTGAACCCTAAAAGCCAGCCTCGCATACCATGGAGCTGACGGAGCTTTGGAGTCCGAGTTGATGGCGGGTTTGGGTGGATTTGAGATTGAGGCCTTCATGTACGGGCTCAAAGGTTTAAGGACTTGGAGTCGGGTTTCCTGGCCATTACAAAAGGCCCAGGGCTTAGAGGCATCGCGTTCTGCCTGCTTGTGTGACGATGATCTTGCAGAGTAGGTGAGTGGTGTTGCAGGCAGCAGGCACCCTGGTTTTAGAACAGATTCCCGACACAAAAGATGGTTGAGCAGAGCCCTGTTGCTCTCCTAAAAGGGAAGGTGCTTCCTCGTTGTCTATGATCACGGTAGCCACTTTGCTTTTTTGATCCTTTCTACACTGGGTGTGGACAAGGACGGACTCACAGCAATGGGCATGGCCTGCTACGTGCGGTGGGCTGGATGGTAGCTGGGTGAGTAGGTGGGTGAGTGAGGGAGTGAGGGAGGAGCGAGGTGAGTCCAGGTGAGTGATGTGATGTGAGGTGAGTTACTAGGTGTCAGCGAGTGAGCGACCGATTGATGGAGTGAGTGCATCAATGAGTTAGCGCATCGGTGGATAATCCATGTTATGGAGCAGCTCGTTTTCATCCAGATCAAACTTCAAATCAGAGGATTGGACAAGGAATGGAACTAAGTCCCGCTGAACGGTGGCTGGCTTTGACGCTCCTGGCGTTTATTTGGCTCCGCCTTATAGCACTTCTTCATGAGTGAACGCATCGGCAGTTCGCATAGATGAGACTTGCTTCAAAGCTGCTCGTCTAGCCGAGCCATGGTTTAGAGCCAAGAAGGGCCCAGCAAGGCGTGGACTTTCCATCGCTCCATGGGCTGCTGCAGATCTCAGCCGTCTGTGTGAACCCCAACTTCAGTCTCCACACAATGCGGATCTTGGGTAGTGGCACCGACTCCGTGTCCAGCCAGGACCCCGCGTGGCACCTGGCAAAGCAAGATGGACACCGGCTTGTAGATTCAGTCGTGTTGAAACCTCAAAGGTGCTTCAAGAGAGGCGTTGCTTCGCAAAGAGGGTCAGTTTCCCGTCCTCGTCGCCAAATTCTGCAAAAAAAAGTTTCACGCCGGCCAGAAGTAATTCTCGCACGTGTGGAGAAGATGGATGTGATCGGCAACCCGAGCAATCTCTGGAGATGTGGTCAGTCGGGTGTTTCGCACGCTGCGGGGCTGGATTTCCGACAGTGGTGAAATGGTCAGATCGACTCGTTCAAGTATGGGGGCAGCAGGATATGTCACGTTTCTATGGTGCACCCTGCATTTGAGGTTCCGCTGCGCCCGCAACCCCCTGGACACATCTGTTCCCAAGGGCGTGCTTATACATGGTCGGATTGCTGATGGCCGAGCACGTTCCCGCAGAGTTAGAAATCCGGAATCCGGAGGCTGAGGCTGATCTGGCTATAGCTGATGATGATCGAATTCGAGCCTATGCAGAGGCACTGCAGTTGTTGAGCATTGTCGCGAAGTCCTTTCATTCCACAAATCAGTTTGCTGATTTTCGGCGCATAAACTGCCGCAGCTGCAGCTGAACAGCGACAGCATCAGCGGAAGGCGGCAAACTTCGCCTCAGCAGTTGCGGGCTGATCTCCAGTATTTCACTGCGGCTGAAGTCTGCCTGCAAGGCAAAAACCAATGCGCATCGAATATCAAAACCATCATTGTCTGCACCACCGTCATCATCATCACCACCATGATCACCGTAATCCATCCTCATCCTCCTCTCAGCTGGAAGTCGAGCAGTATTATTGACAACATGGTCAGAGGGGTATCTTGCCACGCGCCAGCGGTGTAACACTGGCCGATTAATTGTAGAATTGTGGAGTTTTCCGTGGGTGGGGTTATGAGTTATGAACCAGACATATTCGGTAGGCTTTGGCTCGGTCACATTTTCGTAGGAACCCTAAGCTGCAAAGCTGAAATGCTTCTTCCTCACTAAGAGTCACTAAAGTTGTCTTGGGTGCCTTGTGGTGTTGTTTAGCTTCTTTTCTCAACCACTTCAAGAAACTAGACCCTATACTTATACATCTTCAGCATTGCCAGGCGGAAGAACCCCCCAAGTCCGGAGCTTGCCCCTGCCTGACCGCCGAATGCCGAACCCATTGTCGGAATAAAGCCGAATGTAGCTATAAGATGTCTTTGTGGGGGTATCTCAGACGGAAACAGCAATAAGCATTGGACTTTAGCCAACTGTCCCTTGGATGATTCCGGCAACAGCTCGCAGTACATTAAAGAGACCCGAATGTCGCCTTAAGGTCGGTGATGGCTCAGGCTCCACTCCCCTGCATAGAGCTGCTCTTGCGGGTGCTGCAGGTGACAGAGCTGGGTGTTATTAGGGTCAAGACTGGTTGGGCTCAGCACGTCTTGGGCCCGTTCTAGGCTTTCAGAGCTTTTGGGCTCAGTAGTTGTGTCGATCTTGTGTTTACGGCTGAGGCTTGATCAGGCTTGCGGGGTTAGGGCGCGCGACTCTTTGCGACTTCAAGTGTCCGGGGCTTCCTTGGAGGTCAGGTTCATGGCGGTACGACGGTGGGGCTTGTGTGATGGAACACGTAGATCTTCCGAGAGGGCTTAGGAGTCAGGACAAGCTAAACGTGCAGTGACTGTTTACAGGGTTTATCTAGGGTTTTGGGCGTGGTAGCCACGGGTTTTACGCTGCTGGTTATGTTTCTTAATGAGTAATTCTGAGTGTCGCACTTAGAATACAAGAACGGTGCTTTCTGTTTTGGGTTCATGGACCCCTGAGTTAGGAGACTTCTGAGTTCATGGGTTCGGTGCTTGGGGAGGGCAGATGTCAGCAATAGAGGAGCTTGAGAATGCCGCTGCGATTCCCCAAACAGTTCTTAACATGCTTTAACGCAGCCCCAGCCTGTGTATACAGTGGATGCAGTTAGGAAGGGGTTCCCTGCTGGAAGAGCTGCCCAAATCTAAAACTGTCATGTCACGATCTATATGCTGTCGCGCCGCAGTTGCGTCGAGCTCATCACCTCCCAACATGTCATTGCAGCTTCAGACATATCGATTCCGTACGCATGTGCCAAGCCCCGAATCTTACCAGCGCACTCTCGAAGCCTTCTGCACGCCCTGGTATGTAGCAGCTTAGCAGCACAACTACCTCTCTCGCTTCCGTAGCTCAGAACTCGAAACGTGTACCATAATCTGCGTGGAGTCACGCGCAGGAGTCACGCGGTAACTCAACCCTGATAGGCCCTCTAGAAGCCACCGAAAGCTCAACTTGGGGATGCAGGTTGTGTAGCTGTCCTCGCCCAGTCCGCCAGCATCCCAGTTGCTGTCATACTGTACCACAAGTGATCGCAGGGCAAAGCATGCTGCGTACTTCTATCAACGATGTCATAACGCTTCAACCCCTATAGCCCCTTCATATTCAGTCCTGCGGGTGTGCTTGAAGTCAGGAGACCTGGCGAAAATTGTCACGTTCCTGGTTGCAAGAATCCTAGCCACCTCGATCGATGAGTAATCTCGCAACGTCAGAGAGCGCTCATAACATGCGACCTTGCACCGAACGATCCGACCTCACTCCCGCATTTGTTTGAGATGTGTGAAAACACCCAACTTGACAAAGCATCCAAATTCGAACGCTTTAGGCCACGCCCTAGCACTCAAGCAGAACTAAGCGAAGAGGCTCCCGGGCAGCTGGATGTGGCCCAGTCCCGTGGCCCAGCTTTGGGTTTGAGAGAGCAAGTTTGGTGGAGGCTTTTGGGCATGGCCCAACGATGTAAGACTCAAGAACGGAAGCCAGAAGCACCTTCCAGAACTTCCGTAGATCTCCGCCAAGGATTGATAGTTGGTGCGTTGCTAGCAGGAGCTTCTGAGCTGCTCAGACTCGGAGGGTCGTCGGCTATCAGGCCACAGGGCAAGCCTTAAACAGCCACATCGGAGGTTTCAGACACCCTGCGGCCCTAGTCTAATCCTAAACAGTTGCACATGTGTATATATATATGTACATATGTAATATTAGACGCCGGCCAGACTCTTCTGGTATCAAGGCGCCGAACGGGCGGCACGGCGCTACATGCAGCAGCCCAATCCTCGGATGAATGGCAGAAATGAGCGACAGGCGTTATTACGGCCTCTTGTGTCAGTACTACAGGAGGACAATGTTGATTTTCGTGGGTAACAGATACCTAATCCCAAAACCGATACCCGGAGCGGCTCAGCAAGGGTACGTCCCTTTTCGTCAGTTCCTTCCCGCCTTACTCTAAATCTGTAACCCCTCTACATCATGGAGACCCATATAGATGCATATAGGTAAGGAAGCCAATTTTGTGGAGAACCGATACCTAATCCCAAAACCGACACCCTCTACCAATGTCCGCTTTCGGTCCTCTGAATATCGCCCCACGCTCAAATGTATTAGGGGCCTAAAGCTTAGGTCTCAGAGAGTATACGGCATAGGCTTTAAGATTTTATGGGTTTAGGATTATGGTGTGGTGTCAGGGGTCGAGGGTTCATAGTCTAGACATGTTGAAATAAAGCGGCGTGTAGCTGGTGGATGAGGCCGCGACCTGGTGGGAATGACGGTTACGAGCTTTAGAGTGCTCATGTTAGGCTTATATGCGCAAGGGACCTTCGTAACAAAGATCCTGTGGCATCCGGCTATCGCGGAAACGTGACAAGCATTCGGGGTGTCGGCTTCTTTGGGCCAGCTCGCTCGACATCCAAGTTCACTTGTGTTTCGAACAAGGAGTGTTTGAACATGGCTGTGGTTTCGGACCGATTCGTTAGTGGCTCAGGCCTATTTGGGCCACGTCAATGTCATCGAGGAGCTTTGGGCCTCAGGTTTCGAGTGTTAGAGGCTGCAGGATGTGAAATGTCAGCGGCTTTTGTGGGTGGGCTTTGCATCTTTGCATGCGACCTCCACAGGCATGCCAATGCTGCGATAGCACAACTGCGTTGCTGGGAAGGTGCAACTGCTGCCATAGCAGCAACATGGGAAAAATACCAACGCTGCGCCAGCACGGACACGGGGAAAATGTGAGTGCTGCGCTAGCACCTGGGTTCTACACCTGGCTAGAGAGTGCTGCGATAGCACGAATGCAGAGTGCCTGAATATCACAAACACGGTGGAAAATTGCTGTGAGAGCACAAACACGGAACATTGCAAGTGCTGCGGTAGCATGGGAGCAAGTGCATCGGAGCAGAGCGTCCTGCGATAGCAGAAACACAGGGAAAATGCAAGTGCTGCGATAGCACCGGAAGGAATGCATCCGACCAGAGTGCGGCGACAATGCAATGCAGTGTTACGAGAAGTGGTTTCAGAAGAGAAGCAACAAGAAGTGGGCGAGGACGATAGCAAGCAACAGCAAGCCAGCTCGCTTTGTGCATTATGAATCATGGGCCGGGCACCTTGGTGGTGAAGTTCCGAATGACCTTTTATTGAGTTTGAGACGTTGTTTGGGCAAAACATCCGTTCGGGTGTCGCAATCGGAACCCAGAAAGCCTTGACAGCACCTAAACTTTGGAGAGGGCGACGTTTTCTGAAACTGTGGATTCGGTTGTTGAGCGGGCCATCTGTGTAGAAAACTTGGGCTCCTACAGGCACGCAGTGCTGGTAAGCTTTGCAGCACAAGCCGCCCAGTCATCACGACCAGTAAATTCAAAGCTCGGCATGAACTCCGAAAGTTTACGGTTAGGGGTTTAGGATGGACCCGAAGTCCGACAGCCACAAGTTGACCTCGAAGATTGCACTGATGAATAGGCTCCTTCTCCGTTAAAATTATGAACAAGGCTTTTAGTCATTGAAGGCAAGACATCGCATCTGTACCGTGCCAGGTTGCCATGCAATTGCCATACTTTTAGGAGGCTCACTCCCTCTGTCATGTTCGTACATTAGCCAAGCCAGTTCTTTTCACGCATGCTGTGCTCTTTAGACTGCTGAGGGTGGAAAGATAGTGAGCAAGCATAAGAAGCAATGAGTGCATGGCCTATCTCTTCTGACCCCTTTTGTTCGATCACTGTTGAAGAACGGAGCTTCGCAACAGCCTTGTGTGGGCTTCCATTTTTCCCAGGCTGAAAGTAGGCCAGCGTAGGCACCATGTATAGGACATCAGTTCGTCAGCAACCACAGATTCCTTAGCCTTCCTAAACATAGCCATGGTATAACATACCCACCAAGCCCCCACTCTAAACCCTATAACCCTATGACCCTAAGCCCTAAGCCTAATGATCAGGGCCCCTATCCTTCAAAGCCAAGAAGCGCCAGGAGCTCCTAAGAGCTGGCGTCCCCGACCTGGCTTCGAATGCGTTTGTCGTGAGGGCGGAGCAGGGCTTTAGGGCGCACTGCTTAGGGCTTGGGGCTCTTTTGGGGCTTCGGGCTTTGGGCCTCAAGATCAAATTCCAATGAAGAATATGATGAGGGTTGACATGCTAATGATGATGATGGTGGTGGTGGTGATGATCACCATAGCCAATCATCATAATGATGCTGATGGTGACGATGATGATGATGACAAGTCCCCAGTCCTAATCTCCGTCGCGATCAGCGCTATAACAAGCGATTTGCCTCGCCGGATTTAAGTTTACGACACCCCTCCCCCCCGCCGCCCCAAACCAAACATCAACAAACAGCACGTTGCAGCAGCGGAGGCCTCGCCTTGCTCCCGAGTTCTCACCTCAGCTCCGTTTCTTTCCTGGGCAAGCTGCGACGGGGTCTTGAACTTCAGCAGGTCTCGCGTGAAGGCGTCCTTCTCATTGGCCGAATCAATTAGGGTCTGTGTTACGGGTCTCTGTTTTCTGAAGCCTTCCTACTAGCTTGCTGTATTGCAATTAACCATCTCTCGTTGTGTCAATGTATCTATATGTCTATCTATCTGTGTAATTGTTAAGGCAACTCTCCATTCAACATTTAACATTGTATTTAATTGGCTAACTATCTATCCATCTATCTACCTATCTATCTATCCTTCGTTCCTTCTTTCTGTCTATCTGTCTATCTACTTATCTACCTATCCATCTATCTATCTATCTATCTAACGGCCAGTCTATCTCTATACATGCGCCTCTCTCTTTCGATCGCTTTGTTTCTGTTTATCTTGTGTTATTGCTTGTTTGTGTTCCTTTCTGATTTTCTCTCCCGACAGCTCATGAAATATGCCATCTACTGGTACCAAATCAGCAACCCCGGTGCCGGAAAGCCACTGAAGGATCATCAGGGCCGTTTGCCTCTGGACCGCTGGGTCGAAGAGGACCACGACGAGGCGCCCAGAGCTGTTTTGGGAAGGGTCCGATAGGGTTCAGTGTTTCATTCAATACCATAAAGGTTGTTTACATATTGACGGGTCCAGAACTCGAGTATCCGTGACACCCCAAGTCTCAGCTGAACCCGAAATCGAAATCAGAAACCTCGCCTTACAACCTCGAGAAAACAGTCCTCGAGGTAGCGAAGATAGCCGAGGAGCCTCCAGTGGTAGATGACGTGCAGCACCTGGTGGTGGGTCGAGGGCAGTTGGGGGTACTCGTGGCAGCTGGTCTATGAGGACACGCACCTGGCTTTGAAGCTACGTCTAGAGGAGCTCGCGCACAGCATTCGGGGGCTGTTTGGATGATTCGGATCTTGACGAACCTGGGATGCCTGGCCAGTTGAGTTTTTTGGGCTGCCAGTTCGGCAGTGCTGCGAGTACTCAGCCTAAATCGTGTGGATCTTGTTCGGATTTTGGAGCTTAGGGCTTTTGGCTTTGGGAATGGTGGAATGGAATATGCTTCAGCAAGGTGGGGCATATTATAATACCATGGAATACTTGGTACAGTAGAAGAGGCTCTGGGTAGAACCGTGTAGTTGTGAGCATGTTGTGACTTATTACCTACATGAGTGCCGAATTGCGCCAGCTGCACCGCTCAAGCACGGCTGACCTTAGCCGTAGACAAGTTTCAGGGGTCTTAGTCTTGCGCTGTTGGAACTTTAGATGTTGACAAGAAGGGTTTAGGAATTTGGGTCTCAGGGCCTCCAACAAAATGGAAGCTGAGTTGAGGATGGTAAGTGCTGGGATTACTGGGACTAGGATACAGATGTTCTGGCTTCTACTTTACACGAAACAGCAGACCAAACTCTGAGGCGAATCGCAAAGCTGTCGTTTCCTTGCTCTGGACGGCGAGCGGGGTCCTCGATCATCTTCCGCGACTTTTTACTAGTCAGGGCTGAGGATTGGTTTCGGATTTGTAGTGTTCTGACTCGAGTTTGTGGCTTCTTCGATACGTCGGGGCCTAGACCTGAATCCAAAAACCATGAGACTGCAACCCAAACGAAAGGAAGATCCCTGAGCTTCAGCCGCCCACCAAGGTCGTGCCTGCAAGTCTGGCACGAAAGAAGCGCACGGCTTTCGTGAGCTCTGAATCGCTTGCGTCTCCATCTGGAGTCAGAAACAGCCAGCCTGTTCTGCCTGGAGAGCTGAAACCACACTGCAGCAACGGTAAGGACAAGCACCACCTGTGCATGCGAATTTTGCACAGTCTGCTTGTATGCAGCAGCAGCAGAAGGAGACTTGGAATGATCGTGATGCTCACTGATCCTTGCTGCTGATCATGCAAGTTCGCGGGCCCGACGTCATGGATGTACCCCCAGATCCGTCAGACAACGAGGAGGATGACAGGATTAATTATGGTACGACCGGAGTCTCACTATGCGATATGTAACTGATTGTGGCATCCGCTTATAGAGGGTACGAGTTTGTTCTAGAGACCAGAATTTTGGGGATCGGCTGCGTCAATTAACTCGCACCAAGCAAAGCTTCACAACTTTGGATAGCTGCTGGCGCCCCAGACCCACATCTTAATCCCGAGACTTGAAGCCCATAGCCCTGAACACGAAGCCTGCCTGGAAGTGCCATGCTCTCGAGCGATGGGGGCGCAGACTGCAAAGCTGGATGCCCAGAGAATTCCGTTTCCTTCAAAAGGCAGCTCGTGAAGTACGCCGATTATGGAGTAGACCGCGGAGTATACAGTGACTAACTAGGAGGGACTATGACAGCATTTTGTTGGGGAGCCTGAAAGAAGCGACGAACCCGAATGCAGAGATCCCGAACACACCCTCTCACCGTCTTCGGAAATAGATTAAATAGATCATACTGATAGGGAGGATGCGTCTGATTGCAGGCCGTTTTCGGTACCTGTATTTACAGAACATAGTTTTGCAAGACCAGAAATAGGCACCAGTCTGTTCAGCCGCTTGCTTTAGATGCTTGTCGGTCTTTGTGTGTTGTTCTTTGGGTTCCAGAGGCTGCCATAGTGGAGACTGGGAGGCCGGCCTATGTGGCAGTTTTCATAGGGTGGTCGTCAAAATTATGGGCCCTTTTTGGGGTACCCTAATTAATAGGTGCCGTATTATATTAGGGACCCAAAAAGGGACCATAATTTTGACAACCACCCATATGTGAATGGCAGGACTTGGGACCCGGATGTCTGTGGTCTGAGATCTGGCAGAGCAGGGTGGATCTTGCTGGCCGTTTCCCGCGTGCGATGTCAGGGTTTAGATGTTTGAGGCCGGGTGACTACGCCGAACCAGACCTGCCGCATGGAGTCCATGAGGTGGCCTGGCCCAGAATCAAACCCCCAACAGTCCCTGCAGAAGCTGAAACGCTGAAAATAAACTTGGTTACGGGCAATGTCTATTAAGAGAGAGAGAGAGAGGTTGAAGGGTCACTACCATCTTCAATTCGTCGGTTTTCAGTTCTTAGCGAAGGAGTACCATGGAATCCATGACGTGTCACTGCAGACCCCAGCAGCTCTGCTGACTGATGCTGAGTGGCTTTGTAGGCACGTATCCCCCAGCAGTAGAAGACTTACGTATGTTCTGCATGGAACACAAACCGCGCAAATCCTGGGATCTGGAGCGGAATGAGCAAGGAGTTCGTTTGCCTCGTTTTATGGAAGAGTCGGCAAAGATTTAGCTGCCGATGCTTGTGCAGTGTGGTCACCGCAGCAGCAAGGGTTCGGGTTTCGCACTGCAAACCTGACGCTTATTTTTGACCCCCGACATGTCTCGGAGAGCGGCCTGCTCAAACAAAAAGCAGACACATTTACATATTTACACAGTACTGATGGACAGATGAACGTCTGTTTCATGGTGGATAGTTAGTTAACTCGGCCAATCGGAATGTCCTTGGTAGCCGGAGAAGCAGAAAATCCATGTGACAGGTTCGGCTCTCAGTCTACACATTCGACATCACCGGTGTCTCGCTGCTGAACTCCCTCGGCTCACTTGGCACAGGCTCGATACCCTCTTGCAGAGAAGCTAAACAGAGCCGCCTGCAGATGGCAAGTCTTACTGTTTAGGGTTGGGCTTTCGGGGGGTTTCAGGTTGAGGCGTGCAGCTTTCGGGTATGGATTGCAGAGCACAGCGGGAAAACTGGAAAAGCGAGACAGCTCCATTTACACATCGGGAACGTTCTTGCAGCTGTTACGATTGTGGGTTCTCTTTTCAATGCGTCGGGCGTTAGCGCAATATGTCTAGACGAGAGATGCAGGGAAAGAGATGGAAAGACATGGGAGCCAGCGCACTTATCATGTCATCGCAGACGAAGCACACATGTCATACATAGACACATGCACACATTCGTACATACATGCCTACCTACTTACAAACATACATACGTACGTACACACCTACATTCATACGTCCACACATGCATGAATCATGAATGCATGCATACATACATGCTTTGCATCCATTCTTCCGTGCATCCTGATTTTTTCTCCGCACGTCCACACAGCCACCTATCGATACATTCATACATCCATCCATACATACATGCTTGCATGCTCCATCCACCCATTCATACATACCTACGTACATACCTACATACGCATGTACAATAGTTACATCCACGCTTCCTTACATCCGCACATTCATACGTCCACACACCCACACATCCACACATGCATGCATCCATACCTCTATACATCCGTACATGCATGCATGCATACGCAATACACAAGTACATGCATACATACATACATCCAGGCTTCCATACATCCTTCCATACACACATCCATACATTCATACATCTATACATGCATACATGCATGCATACTTGTATACTTGAATGCATCAATGCGTACGCGCCTACATAGCTTCAGGCATGTGTGCCTCTCTCTGTTCATATTTTTACCTACTTACGTATATATACACACATGTATATATATATATATGTATATATATATACACACACGTGTGTGTGTGTGTCTGTGTTTACATGCTACCGATATAGAACACAGCCCAGAGACGTGCTATCGAGGCGCCTACCACAGCGGCTTGGTCGTGCTTGACAACGAATGGGTGCCTTGGCCGGGGTTGGGGGGAGGGGGCGATTCATTTTTCTTGGAGCTAAAGCCCGAAATCCTGGAAGCCGTGAGCCCGCTCCTCCCTGAACTCCCAACCCATCGACAACCTAACACCAGAAACACAAAGCCCCTTGGCCTGGCCCGGCATGTCCGAGCGAAACTCCAACAAGCTCTCCTAAGTCCTATGGTGGCCACAGCGAGCCCGGTTCGAGCGGCGCCTACAACTGCGAGCCAGAGCACAATCCGGTGGCGGACTTAGCAAGACTTAGCTCCAGCTTCCGAGAGAACAGTGGTATTGCTATTGCAAAGTGGTCGGCAAGTTTCAGCACGGTCGGGCTGCTAGGATCGGCTAAAGTCGCTGGTGCGCGGTGCTGACATTGAAGTCGACAGAGCACGACTGTTCACCGGGATTGGGGTACAGTCGTTGCTGGAGGGTGCTGGCGTTATGGGTCTTGGAGAGATCAAGCCTGTTAGCTAGGATTGGGTCTGGTGTCGTTGGGCGTTGCTGACGTTATCTCGATGCGGCTAAACTCGCGACGCAACTAAGCCTGTCAGCCAGGATTGGGGTAAAGTAGTTGTTGTTCGGTGCTGACGTTGTCGTGATGCAACTAAACCTGTCAGCCAGGATTGGGGTGAAGTAGTTGTTGGGCTATGCTGACGTCGTCGCGATGCAACTAAACCTGTCAGCCAGGGTTGGTGTAAAGTGGTTGTTGGTCGGTGCTGACGTTGTCGCGATGCAACTAGACCTGTCAGCCCGGGTTGGGGTAAATTAGTTGTTGGGAGTTGATGCCGCTTTCTCGATGCGACTAAACCTGTTAGCCGGGATTGGGGCAAAGTAGCTGTTGGTCGGGGCTGACGTTGTCGCGATGCAACTAAACTAAACCTGTCAGCATGTCAGTAGGATTGCGGTAAAGTAGTTGTTGGTCGGTGCTGACGTTGTCGCGATGCAACGAAATGCCTTTCAGCCAGGATTGGCGTAAAGTAGTTCTTGGTCGGTGCAATGCGGCACTGCCTTCATTTTGAAGCAACTAGACACACGAAACCCCTTAGCCAGGATGAGGGTAAAATAGTTGATAGGTGTTGCTGATGTTATCTCGATACAACTAAACCTGTCAGCCAGGATTGGGATAAAGTAGGTTTTGGTCGGTGCTGGCGTTGTCGCGATGCAAATAAATCTGTCATCCAGGATTGGGGTAAAGTAGTGGCAGGGAGTTGCTGACGTTGTCGCGATGCAACTAGACCTGTGAGCCAGGATTGGGGTAAAGTACTTGTTGGGAGTTGTTGACGTCATCGCGATGCAACTAGCCAGGATTGGGGTAACGTAGTTGCGGGGTGTTGCTGACGTTGTCGCGATGCAACTAAACCTGTCATCCAGGATTCGGGCAAAGTAGATTAGTGGGGGGTGGCTGACAATGGTGTGTATGTAACTAAACCTGTCAGCCAGGATGGGGGTAAAGTAGTTTGTGGGAGTTGCTGACATTATCTGGATGCGACTAAACCTGTTAGCCGGGTTTGGGGCAAAGTAGTTCTTGGTCGGTGCTGACGTTGTTGGAATTTGCTGGCTTCATCTCGATGCAACGAAAGCTTGTCAGCCAGGATTGTGGTAAAGTAGTTGTTGGTCGGTGCTGACGTTGTCGCGATGCAACTAAACCTGTCAGCCAGGATTGGGGTGAAGTAATTGTTGGTCGGCCATTGGTCGGTGCTGACACTGTCGCGATACAACTAAACCTGTCAGCCAGGATTGGGGTAAAGTAGTTGTTGGTGGTTGCTGATGTTGTCGCGATGCAACTAAACCTTTCAGCCAGAAGTTTGTGGGGAGGTGCTGCCGTTGTCTTGAAGCAAATAGACCCTTCAGCCAGGTATCTTGAAGCAACCAAACCGGTCCAGGATGGAGTGCCTTCAATGAAGGCCATTTAGGAAGTCATTGGCTGACTTCAGTGAGATCCAACAGACCAGCCGAGGAGTACCAGTTCTTTGACCGCGTGGCCCTGCTGGCTCATTTACAAAACACCCTGCTGGCTCATTTACAAAAACACCAACCCTCACGATACGTCGAATGCTGTATCCTGGGAAGTGGGCGGAGTTTTGGTGCGGAGTGGTTTAGTTGGTTTTCGGCCTGTGAACAGATGCTTGCCTCCAATCAATCTGGAACAGGTACTGTCTGAGGCAGATACGCGGCAAGCGTCTCTGATTCTGTGCAGCAGCTTGATTCCGGTTGCAGTCGCTCGCAGCACATCATCAAAGGTGTTGTGAATGTATGGAATGAGTTCCTGAAAGGTTGACCGATGACAAGCCTCAAGCTGTGGTCACCACTGGTCGCTGGACCGATCGATGACAAGGGTACAAAGCTGGCGGACAGTCGAACATGGAACCTCCAATGTTCTTCCACGAGACAGGGACATTCAAGAAACGGTTGGGGCGAGACCAGCAAGAGATACTTCCTTAAACACTCGAGTCTCACTGGTTCACAAATCATTCCCAGCCCGAAAAACGTAGTTCGAAGGACACACACGTCCCCAAAGCTTCAGCTCCGAAAGCCGTAAACCCTCAAGCCCCGACGCCAAAGCAAGAAACGACTGTTAGGATCCCAAGCTCCGCCGACTGCCAGGTCATGGGCCGTGTGAGGGCCAGCCCACAACAGGTTCCCGCAATCTGGGCTTGTGAGCTGTTTAGTGGTTGAGGCGTGAGGGTTTAGGATTCGTAGGGCTCATGGTTTGGGGTTGAGGGTTCCCAGACAGAGGGGTCGTAGACAGTCTTTTGGCGTGGAGCTTTGGGTATACAAGTAAGTTTCCGGGTCGCAGGGCTGGGGGATGCCTAACTTTTAAACTGAAGCGGTTTTGGGCTTTGGGTGGCAGGCTTGGTTGGTAGTATGCCTACATGAAGGCAGAAGCCGCGGTTTCCAAGCCAAGCTGATCCCTTTTCGTTCGCCATTGCTAATGGAATCCCTGTTTAGTGCCTTTTCCTCCGCTTACTTACATGCTTCAATTCGGCGGGTTCACTTGTCTGACTTCATGCTAGAAAGTGCTTGGGGCTAGGAGGGTTCCCTTCTTTTCCCGGTTCCGCTTCCGACGAAACCTACCCGAGAACCCTCGGCTCCTTGTTCCGAACTCTGAACCTACAGCCAGCAAGCCCGGAGCTAGAAGCGAAATCTTTTGTTTGTGATTGCAACACGTAGGGCTTAAGGGTTGTAAAGCTGATGGTTTGGAAGGAAAGGGCCTCAGCGCTAAGGCCTCCAATCGGGATCCCAAGCTTCAGTTTCTCTTGCTTCGGGGTCGATCGCCGGTGACCCAATGATGAACATCCATTTGCATGTAGATCTCAGCGCAACGCTGAGACCCAAACCCCATGGGCCCCTCGCCAGATACAAAGCGTCATCCGACGGCTGGCCACAGACTCTGAGTGGCAGCATCCTCGGCAGGATCCGAAGAACACCGCGTCATGTACTACACGGCCCAGAACGTTTAGTAAAGAGAATTCCCTACAGTGCCCATGTTAGCAGTGTATAAAAGTAACTTCCAGCGTACTCCAAAGTCCGCGCTAAATCCCAAAACTTTGAGCCAGGGAGCTCGAAGACGAACCCAATGGAAGTTTTGGAACTGGATGCTTACGCAATCCCAGGAACCCCATGTCTTCGGGATCGCATGATGGCTGCCCATCATTCTTTTTCTTATCATTTTCCCACAACTTGCAAGTACATTGGCTGACGTAGTCTTTGTTCCGTTCGTATCTCTTTTTGCATGTATGCAAAAATCTGGAATGCGGGGTGTGAGAGCCGTGCCAAGCGGCAGCCAACAAAAAATACGACTATTTATTTGGAGCAATGATCGTGAGCCTCGAAGACCGGACACCTTCGAGTCCTGCATCTAGAATAGAGTTTAGGGCTCAATGTCTTTTAATCCGAAGTCTGATATCGCAACCAACAGGACTCAGACCTCAAGCCTTAGATCAGCCATCTGCAGATTCCGATGTGCAAAGGCAGGGACCCATGTACGACTTGTTCCAGTCCCTCGGACGCGTTTTATGAAATGTCATGGTGCCCATGACGTGCCGAGGATGCAGAGCCATAGGCTGAGGCTTGCAGGGGGTTCAGCCGAACGCTACCACGAAGTCCTTGCAAATAGCAACACGACTGAGCAGGATCCTGTGACTTTAGAGAAACACCAAAGGCTGCACTACGTAGTCCCTATCACGAATATCATACATGGGTATGCTTACCTTCGGCCCGTGTGGCATTTGAGGCAGACCTTTCTTTCCAAATCTGTTCATGCGTATAATGTATAGTTGCGAGGTACAGTGTTTGCTTGATGGGTTATATGGCGAAAAGTCCTCAGACACAGCCGGCCAGGCACAACTGCAACCATTTCGTCTCGGACCTGTGCTGGGCGCTGCTCAGGCCTTCCTGACGAAGTCGATCTTCATCAAG
This sequence comes from Symbiodinium sp. clade A Y106, assembly GCA_003297005.1. Classification (NCBI taxonomy): domain Eukaryota; class Dinophyceae; order Suessiales; family Symbiodiniaceae; genus Symbiodinium; species Symbiodinium sp. clade A. Next base: position 28,893 of record BGNK01001350.1, on the reverse strand, counting down.
CGGATACTGTTTCGGCTTTGCTAACCTGGATCTTGGGATACGAACTCCTGCCGACATCTGCTAGGTCAGCATGGAACAGCTTTTCGCTTCATGCTGCAACCGTCCTCCGCTCAGCATCAGCTGCTGAGAGGCGACGACCCCCAGATTGGATCAATCAAACTGCTGAGCGGTTCGGCAGGACAGGGTCGGGTGCAGAGGCTGTACATTACGCACCTTATTTCTTTAGATGCATATTCACGTGGTGTTGTTCTGCTTTTATTTTGCAAGCATCCGGCACCGAGTAGCTGCCTGGAGGAAGGCCACATTCACAGAACTGCCAGGGCTGTAACATGTTGGAACCGGGTCCGACGTTGCAGCGATGTTGCAGGTCCCACGTAACGGCTACCAGGGCCGTGTGAACGATAGCTGTTGAAAGATTTCGGTCTTCAGCAATGGATTAAGCCATTAAGCCTTGGTCTAAACAGCTGCCATCCAAATGGATGCCCGCAAGTGAATTTGGCCTTGTGTGCATCATGCATGCGGCCTACGTGGTCTTATGCCTGAGAGTTTAAGATCACGGTCGAGCTTAGCAGGCTGAGGCCCTGTTAACCCAAACAGCCCTCGTCTTGCAGGTCAAGAGGGCCTCTAAACACCCAACTGGGCTAAGCCCACACTCCCGAGCTCCCGAGTCCGGGAGTCCTCGTCACCTCGGGCCAGCGAATATCTGCCACAGGACGCGCAGGATTGAGTGCACCTTGAAGCAGGCCTCCTACTATTCGCTGGACAGCTACCGAGCTGATTGCTTACCTTACCACTACTTTACAGGATGCAGAAAGACAGCAGCTTACATGATCAAAGGTTTGGGGTTAGGTCTTTAGGCTGTCGCGTTTGACCGTGCTCCTGAATCCCGCCTGAAGCAGTTTGGAAGTGGTGTCCTGGTGGTCCGTGGTCCCCCCTCCTGGTCTCCTCGTGTGCTGCGGGCTATTGCCGGTGGTCGTGGTTGTCTTGGTGGTCATGGTCTGGTACGGTACTGTTTGGGATCTATGCTGGGATCAGAAGATGTTGGTGTTTGTTGAGGCTCACTTTGACTCTTGTGGCTCTGCAGTGTTCCTTCTGATTGCTGTCTTCAGAGGTGGCTCCCTACCTCTTCTGCTGAGGTAAACCGGATGCTGGGAGCAGTTCCGCTTGTGACATTTTGGCTTTCCAGGTAATTTTGTCTACTTTCTGTGTTTGTGCACCGTTCAAACTGCACGATGTTCGATGACCTTTTGCTCGGATGGATAACTAACCCTCAGGGTGCACATGTGCAACTCAGTACCGACATAGCATAGATACATTGGTCCCTGGTAGCCTTCAATCCTAATTACGTACAAACACAAGCCTGAAATTCCCAGAACCCCTAAACATAACACTCAACCGTAGCTGCCAGGCGCTGCGCTTGGCCATGGCGAGCTACAAGGGAAGATACGCCGGCCCGGAGGGTTTCCGTGATTTTGGATTTGGAACCATATGCCACGTATGGTTGAAGCTCGGGCAAAGAGTTCTTAAAACCCGGCAACCCTGTACCAAGAATCTCCACATGCTAGTTCTCGGTCGTGTTTCCGGATCGGAACAGGACGAGGGAAACTGTATAGACCCTGAATAGTGGCATGTCGAATATCTTAGCATTGCTGAGAAAGCACTATACTCAACATGAAACTCCGGTATCCTGTTGTTCCTGCGATGCGGTAGCGAATTTGGGACGGTCCTTTCTACGGCCTCCGTGTGGAGACCGGAACCCACCCCAATTTGACAAAACGAGCAGCAATCAGCAGTAGAGAAAGAATGTGAACATTATGATGGGTTTGAATACTGTGGTATCTACTCGGTGCTATTATTCGTAGTAGTCGTCGTCGTAGCAGTAGTGGTGCTAGCAACAGCAGCAGCATGGAAGGCAGTCACCATCGTTCTTGTTCAGTATAAGACGAATATTCTCGATTCCACCTTCAGCTGGAAGAGGCTGCGTACATGGATGAATGCACGATGTGTCTGCTTTCGGGCCGTAGCCATCTGTGCTGTAGCGTGAACATGATGAAATATTAATGTGTGGAAAGGAGACCTTACGCCGCTGGCGAGACTTACCTGGAACTTCCCGGAGGATTTTCACAATCCCGTCACGATCGAGAAGGTACCGATGCCCTCTATGTAGAACAGTTCAGATCGCCCCGAACCATGGGCCGCGCAACCGAATCCACAGTATAAGGAAAGCCTTGAACGGCCTAAACACGAAGCAGCACAGCGCCATGCCTCTGCAGAAGCTTTCAGATGCGACTCGAACAGGGCCAGCTCCGAACGGGCAGTCCCAGCCGGCACATTGCAAGTCAGGGTTTAGTATCACAAGGCTTCGTAAACAGCCGAAAGTTTACGGTTGAAGAAGCTTGGCCGTTGAATAATAGAGGAACACGAATTGCCACGACTTCCTACAGCCCCAACCCCCCGGGCCCTCAGTGCAGACACCTTCCGCCTCGGACAGGCCGACACCCGAAATCTGCAGCGCTATCGCACCCATAAAGCCGGTTTTTCTGGAGACAGCTTCATGTCAGAGCCATAAAATGACACTCGTCATACTGTCGACCTTTATACTTGTTTGGTGCACGAATTGCAGAAGAGGTTACGGTGACGTAAAGAGCGATCCCTTTGATGTGTAGGGATAGGATGTACGTGCATATATACATGTGTTGTTCTTTTGGCTTCTTCTTTACTTTGAGGTCCGAGACCACAGAATTTGAGGGTTGAGTAGTGTTAGTTTCAGAATTTCTGGTTTGGGGGCAAGTCGCATTCCCCGAAGCGCCCACAACTCGGGCCTCCTGCACCGCCCAACATGGCGGTGTAGTTTGAAGGGAGCTGGCAGGAGGAGCCGCTACCGGGCCTCCCTGAAGCCTTCAAGCCCTAAACTACTGTACTAAATGCAATACTCTAAGTCCACACCCCGGACAGCCTTTGCCAGGGCTGCCTCCGGCTCATCCACGAAGATCTACCGGTGGATCGAGTTTGCCAACAAAGGCCGGGATCGAAATTTGCCATGCGTCTGATAAACCGCCTTGATATGAGGACACCGCTTCTAATCCTTGTTCAGGGGGGAGGTTTGAAGTTAATTCTGGCTCGAGGCAATTTAACTATAGACTTTACTTTACAGGCTCAAAAGACATGAGTTGTTGACAAAACCCCGCGATCTCAAATTCTTGACATTCAAACACGCAGTCATTCTTGGTCCTACTGCTGCCTACTGCTTGGCTTTCGCCAAAAGAATGAGCATCAAGACACCTACGTTCCAAAATTCCCCTGAACCACTAAGAAGCCCGTAGCCCAAGTGTTCAACCCGAATCCCGACACAAATCCGAGACGTCCTCAGTTCGACACCCCAGTAGCACGCACGCAACCTTCACTGCAGGCGAGCAGATCACGGAGTTTGACGAGAGCCACTTCCAGCTGCAGCTCAGACACAGACGTTAGAGCTTCCCGTTGCATCCTCCTTGGAAGTCAGATTCAGGTGCGTGTGCGGCAATCTTGAAGCTTTGCTTTGAGCCTCGATTGCGTCCCGAGCAGACACAGTATTACAGCAGGCTTCGTGCACAAGGGTCCTGAGCAGATCTTCAGGCCAGACCCGCTGCAAAAAGCCTGAATTACGTAGCATGTCAGAGGTTGTCTGAGCGTTTCTGTGATCCTGCATCCTGGATTTAAAATCTTGCCTCTCCGTCGTCCAAAGAATTCGGGTCGGCACTGAGGCAGGGACACTTTGAATCCAACTCCTCCGAGGGTCATAAGACCTACCAGGACCTGATGCTACGAGATTTGCTGTTGCGGGAAGTCAGCTCAGCAGCAACGGGTCTATTGGCCTACAGGCTGTACATCTCTTAGTTGAAAAGCTTGGCGGGCATCCACATGTTGGAATCGTTTTGAGGTCTTGGACTTCGGACGGGATCCACTCATTTATGGAGTAGCTAAGTGAGGAGAGAACATGTTTGGGCGGTCGAGGCGACGATGCCCAGGGCTGCATACATTTTATTTAGAAACCCTGCAGAAGGACCAAGGCGACGTATCGGTACACACCTTGTGGAGCCGCAGGACTATATTATATCACTCAAGTTTTCAGAAACCTTAGTAACTCGCTACTCGCAGGACCGTCTTCGAAGCATCCACTTCCGCAAGGCAGCTTGGCTGTCGATCATATGGCTCTATAAGATCCGTGGGTCTCATGTCCTGTTTAAAGTTTAATTTCTTCTGTTGATATCTGCACGTGTATGGCATGTTGCTGCCCTTTCGAAGGTAGGATTTCTAGGCTTGAAGTATCTGCATAGAACTTGCCCGTACAGATGTGGAATTACTGTGCACGAAGGGCGTGTGCAGCCTTTGCGATCTGTGAAGTAAGTCAGACGATGGACTGCCAAGGAAGGCAAGACGAAAGCAGAGATTGCCAGGTGCGAGTGGGATTGAGTTTCCAGGGTCCATGTATTGCCATGTATGAGGGGGTCCTACCGTAGGCTGCCCGAAGCATACTCAAGATGAATCGGTTGTGTAGGTGGTTTCTCCGCAACCCAAACTTTGAGACCTTTGACCATTTGCAATTCACAGGCCATTGCCGTTTCATCTTTAAATTAAAGTCTGTCATCAATCATTGTCATTGTGTTATGCAGGGCAGCTAATATTGCGCAGGCTCGTTGGTCGGTCCGAGCAGTTTGTCGCCAAGTGGTGGCAGAAGGATGAGCGGGAAATTCCTCGCCCCTGGGGTGTTCATGAGCCGCGTGGCCGAAACCATGTGTGTAGCGTGAGTCAGTTTAGAGAGTATCAGAATCAGGTGCAGGCACTTCGCCTGCTCCGGTTTGTCGTCTCAACCTAATCGAATTCAGGAGAATTGACCTCTACCCCATCCAACTTTAATCCAACAACACTACTTGGTCGCTGAGTAAGTAGCCGTACCCCTTTCGGGGAACTATTTTTGGGGACAGCATCCCCAAACAGAACCGAGAGTTAGCTTTTAGCCGCCTTGCGAAACTGCATAAGTAAGGCCAATCCTCCACCTCGACTGTGTTGATAAGCACAGGCAGGCCTGATACTCAAACCCACACCCGCACTGCCAAGCTCGGCACCACCAAAAGACTCAAAACCAAAGCCCTTAAAATCTTATGTAGTAACTATGTAGGTACTAAGCTCTTCAGCCCTTATGAAAGCTTTCGAGGCGGAAGACATAAGAGCCTTGAGTGGCTTATGACTAGCTCAGGTACATGTCCAAGGAGCTCGGCACGAAAACTGCAACGAGCCAAGCGACTCTTTCAGAGATCTTCGGCAAAAATGTGCTGTCTGCACGCGTGTATAGGCACTACTTGACTGCTGTATTGTCATCGTTCTTGGCCCTGCTGCTGGTGTTGTGTCGATGTTGCCAATACTACGCTTGCAAAAAACTGAAGCGTACCGCACTTCTGTAAGTGGGTCTTTCAGATCGCCAGAGGCTGAGGGTGCACGTTGTGGGATAGCTTACAAATTCAGCCGATGTAGCTGGAACCTCGTGTCAAGAACCAATGGCCGAAACACTCTTCAGGCACCCGCAAACTCCGCTAGCCGGGGTCTCGAAGGTGCGGGGGACCTGGGTGCCACGGGTTGAAAACTTCGAACCCAACGCCCGACCCCCTGAAGCCCCATTTTTCCACATGTAACCCCAGACCCCAAACCCTCAACGCCCCAACCAAAATGCGTGATCTTGGAGCCTCTGCCTTTGCATGGTCCAAGGAACTCAGAGGTCTCCACAGCCGCCTGGTGGCGGGATGTCGAAGTTCGACGGAAGTACCACGTGGAGCCTAGGCATCAGAGCTTACGGGTTTCGGGGTTAGTTGGAAGGACACAGGGCTTCCATGGGTTTCCTGAAAACCCTCCGTAAGAATCGCTGGCCTGGAGTTAGAACGCTCCTAAACTATATAGAAAGAGAAGCGTCAGGTTGCCGAATCCCGGGAGAGCCAAGGATCCCGATGTTTACGACGAGCTCCTGAACAACACGGAGACGAAGTATGTGGTGTGTCTCTCTCTCTCTCTCTCTGTCACTCTCTCTCTCTCTCTCTTTGCATGTCTCTCCGTTTGTGTGTGTGTGTGTGTTTGTTTGTGTCTGTCTGTGTGTTTTTGGGGTTCTTGGGATTCAGAGTGGTTGAAGAGGGTTGTGGATGCACAATGCACAGGGCCTGTGATGTAGGAGTGTACGGCTTAAGGAGTTTGTGGTCGAAGGCTTGAGTTTCGGGGTGTGTAATCCCGAGGCCTTTCATTTATATAAGCCTGCATCCTGCGGTAAGCCTTGAATTGAACACCCGAAAGCGCTAGTCCTTCAACCCTGCGTCCCTCCTGCACAAGAAAAATCTAAAAATTGAATGAGTGTGGAGTTAGGCTGTTGCCATGAGTGAGTGACTGAGTGATTGCGAGTTGCCGTGCAAGTTTTTGCTGCTTCAGAGAAGCAAAGGAATCCGGGAAGACGGTAGCCGCCTAAGACGAGCGAAGGTCCCTGGATCCCAGTGTTTTCAAAGTGACGTGTGATCCAATAGCAGACCCTGCATCGTAGGTTCGTCCTAGCCAGGCGGGAGGCAAAAAAAGCATCCAAAGCCCAAACGCCCCAAACCACCGAAAGACTCCTGTGCTCGTAAAGCCAAAAGTCCAGAACTTGCGGCTTGCAGGAGTGGAAGTCGTCCGCTGCTCGGACCCGAGATTTCTCCACTGGAGCCTCCCATGTCAAGTACGACAAGGACCTCGGACGACGGGCTCTGGAGATCTTGAGGTTTATGACAGTCAAGGTATGTACTTGCAGGAGATCGTTTTTGTGGCCTAAAGAGTTCCAGACTGAGTCGAAGGGCTGCGGCTGAATGGCCGGCAACCTGATTCATGGCTTCAGTTCATCCTGCACTACCGAAGCACAGTCTAAGCCCATACGGTCGTGTAGTGGAGTCCCCAGTTGCTTTGACAATTAGATCCACAGGCTGGAGGAATGAAGCTGCAGCCTACTGGTACTGTGGGGCGGTCCCTTCTGGTCGTTGTAACAGATTGTAACACACAAGTTGCTGACGGATGAGTTGAAAGCCCAGTCGTGGAGCTCTTTGTGACTTGAGAGTTGCTTTCTCCGGACGGTCTTGGCCCTACAAGAGGTAAGCTTTTCAGGCAAGTCGAGTGAATCAAAGACCTTTACCTCGGAGTTTTGAGAGGGCAACAGCGCAAGGTTCTCAAGGCGAAGCCAAGCTGCACAAGATGCACCGGCCCATGCATTCGCAAGCCTTTGGTAGGAGGGGAAGATGAAGTTGCAGGGAAACCAGAGTGCCAAGTACACCAAAGGCTGGATCCAAGGGCTTCAGGGATGGTGATTTGGAGCTGAAGGTTCGGCGCATTGGGTGCTGCAAGAGAGCCCAAAGTCTCAGTCTTAGCACCCACCCCTCACACTAGAAGTTTCGGCGCTATGCCGTCCGCTGTTGAGCATCTTCAGCTAGAAAGCTATAGAGACAGTTCGTTCAGCGCTGGGAGGTTTGCTTCCGACCTATTCAACACTTTAAGTCTGCGGGTCTTGGCTCAAAGATTTGGATGTCGCAGGTGGTGTGGAAAGAGGCTTCGTTTTAACAAGCCAATCTTCAGCCTCGCTGCCCCACTCCCGTCACCTCAGCCCGTCCCCACCTTCGACGCATCTTACCGCATCCTCACTGAAGTTGGGTTAATTGCCACCCGGGCAGATTGCACGGCATCACAAGATATGAGCCACAATCGGTCCCAGATCGCACACTCTGAACCCTTCGGCCCGCCACATAGCCAAAGCGTCTAGAGAGCATTATCTAGCATTTCCTAAAGCCCTAATCCGCAAATCCTATTCACTTGTGTGCAAGACCTTGTCTCAGGATCATCCCCGGCTTTTGACAAGATGCTTCAGAAGTTCTTCTCCGAGCAGACCTGCCTTGTCATGCAGGGCTCGGGTTCGAAGGGTTTCAGGCTTTTGGGGCACTGGCTTGAGGGTTTCAAGCGGTTTCATAGTTTAGGGTTCAGGCACCGTTGACGGATATGTTCCAGGTTTCTTCGCTTGCTTCTTTCCTACCTGCTCTTTTCGCAACAAAGCGCTGGCACTGGCTTTTCCTGCATGTCTGTCTGCCAGTGTGGCATTGGTTGCCTATCATGCATCAAATGTGAAATGAAGTTAGGGAAGTTTGAGAGAGGAGGGCGTGAGAGAGAGAGAGAGACAGTGCGGGAGGGAGCAGCGAGGGGTTTAGGAATTGGGGTTGAGGTTTAGGAGTTCAGGGTTCTGGGATCGGGTGGAATCGGTGTTTCCACTTCGGGCATTCAAGTTGTTCTTTCCGGGCCTAGGACTTATTTGGGTTTGCAGGACAAACCCGGGTTGAAAGCCTGGACTCTCGCCGCCCAACCCTGAATCCAGAATGAGCGCTGAATCTAGTAAGAAACGTGCAAGGCAAACTGCAAGATGTCAAGGTATGGCCTGGCAGAGCGGACATCCGGCATAGGACTGAATTGGTACCCAGAAACTCGGCTGCAGGGAGCGGTGTCTGGTTTTGGGAAGCTAAGAAGAGGTAGCATCGACGCGAGGTGACAGCAGTTTTGACATTGCAGACCGCAACCCTGAACCCAAAAAACCTTATGCTCTCGCGACAACATGGACCTCAACGAGAGCGGCACAGACTCTCGCACATCTGTTCCTCCCTCGACCTTTCAGCACGAACAACAATAACAATAATAGTCATAATAACAATAATGGCAACAATAATAATGAGGATGGCGATTCGGTGCTCGGAAGTCACCGCTCCCTGGGCTTTCAACAGCAGATGTCGGGGGTTGTAAACCATGTAGGACTTGGAAGGAGCTTCTGGTCCGGGATTTAGACCCGGAAAGCGTTGGTTGAGGGTGCAGCGTTTTAGGAGGTGTGGATTTCGATTCGCTTTGAAACGATTCAGCTTTGCGCTTGTGCCTCCTGCAAGCGGAGATAGGGCCCTATGCAGCTCTTTACATGTGTGTAGATGCTGCGTTTATCGTAAAATCCTGCCCGTGCCTTGAGGCCACGATTGTTGGACTGCGCTGTTCTCATTCGGCAACGAACGCATTCTGACGACACCCGGCCGGATTCGGGGTTCTGCATCTCAGCAGCCACTTCACTTCTAGAAGGGCCCAAAGAGACCTATAATCTGCGCTCTGAAGGTCCATGTAAGCACAAGGCCTCAGCCTCCGTTGCTGTACGGCACCACTAGCCAAAGAGCTATAATCTGACCGTGGAGCCTGGGAACACCAAATATTTCGATTCAGGTGTGTGCAGTTTTCGAGTTCGGCAGATTTGCAAACAGCCTTTTCGTCCAGGATCGACAAGACGCCTCTGCTCCTTCAAGACTGCGACTCGGACATGATTGATTGGGACATGCTCGGATCGCAACTTATGAAACAGCCTCCCAGTCCAGTCTGTAGGCAACACCTCTAGCCCTACACGTCCTCCCGAAATCCGAAATCCCGAGTACAAAGGCGACCTCGTAATCTTTGGCACACAGCGGCATGGCGTCCCGAAGATGCCAGAGATCAAGGCTTCGCTCGACGGCTTTCAGAGATAAGTTTCATGTCTTGCGGTTTAATGTTCAAGGCTTCACAGGGCTTAACTTTGAGGGCTCATTGCTGCGAGCTTGTAATGGTATGTGGCTGGAGGACGTGCCGTCTGAATTGCCGGAAGCCTCAGTATCGTCACTGCAGGGCTTTCAACGGTTCAGAGTCGCTTCTCGCCGCAAGGGGGGACGCATCACGGTGCCGATTTTCTTCTACCCGACCCACATGCAGATGAAGAAGCGACTGGGCCTCCTGCAATTCGGAAATGTGAAACCAAGTTTGCTGATCCACATCCAAACCGCGGACTTCACAGAAGTGTTCCTGATTCCATCGCCATGCAGTTGCCGAGCGGCATGGGTAGCCATGTTTGATTTCCCGGGCTTCTGATACCAGACAACATGTGATTTCTCGGTGCAATGAAAAACGGGCATTAACGATGATATGTCTTCGAACCCGAGACCTCGTCTGGCTTGTCCGAGTTGCGAGAGCGTAGATCGATCTTTGACTCCCTCGGAAATCAAGCGCCAAGTTATCCCACGTCATGTAAGCAGCAGCTACTATTATTATTAGTGTTATATAATTGTTATGTTATTACTGCTACAATTTTTGGTTCTTATTGTTACAAGTATCATTATTACTTCTACAAACTCCTGTTCCTACTGCTACTGCTACCGCTACCGCTGCTGCTACGGCTGCGGCTACCGCTACTCCCTGCTCCCCGCTACTGCTACTGCTACCTGCTACTACTTCTTCTTCCTTCTGTTGCAAGCATCGAAGCTGGACATCTCCCAAGGCAGTGGCAGACTCTGACCGATCCCGAGGATCCCCGTCGCTCGAATGAGCTGGCGAAGCTGTGGCTTGGATACTGCAATAGGGTTTGGGAAGGTGTCCTGGGTGTTCAAAGAAGGGGAGCTCTCATGGGAAGGATCCCATTTGTTTGCCGCATGCTTATGCAGGAAGCCTCAGTTGCAGGTCCGCTCATAATGATTTCAATCGGGGTTCGCCCGAGGGGGGGCCACCAGTACAAGTCGATACAGCTCAAGACACTTGAATCCGAACTGAAGGAAGAACAGGAACCCTCCTCTTGCAAGAGTACGACATTGGTGGAACCTCTAGGCAGTCGGCGCCCTCAAATGCAGCAGCTCGTGCTGCGCATACGTTCTAAAGCTCTTGAAGCTAACGATCAGAACTTCGGAACACATGGCATCTCCGGAGCCATGATCCCCTGACATGAGGCAGTCCACGCACCAGCTGGGCAGCGATGTGATGGGTCAAACTTTGTGGAGTTTCTTGCCGAATCAGGCGAACATGAGGATCGAGAGTGCTGGGGCTTCGGGGATGTCATTACAGCTAATAATTATAAGCTCCAGCTCATTGCCATCCGCACCCTGGTGGGCTTCGCCGTTACTACACACCTGGCTGTGGATGGTGTGTTTCGAGCTCACGCGGACGATACAACCGCATCAGTTGTTCATTCCTGCTGGGAGTGCATCCGGTATGCACCAGATGCAAGATGTGTTTTGTTGCAAGGGGCCCCTATAGGATAGGATACAGAAGAGCAGTGCAAATGAGGTGATCCTCAGCGCAGCTTGGCTTTGGAGCAGCTTCTGCAGCCACTTGGCTCAGCTAGAGCAGTTATGATCTGGGTCAAGTGTGGTAGAAGCCCAAGTGTCCGCACGCGTATATGCTGCGCTCGAAAAACCCAGGCTTTTGCTGCTCATCCCCCAAGAACAGAACCCGCCCCCTGAGTCCCGACGCCCATTTTTTGACGAAGCTTTGCAAGCTGGAAGCTACAGAGCCCCTCAAAGCGGCTCCCCCTTCATGACGGGAGCCAGGTGCTAGAACGAGGCTTGAAGGTAGTTTCCCTTCACATTTTTTTCCCTGTAAGCTGTAAGCCAATGACTGATTATGACTGCTTCGCCATTACAGTGATATAGACTTGGTGTTCTTCTGGTTGGCTCTTAGGACTTTAACTTTTTGGGTTTCTATATTATGATCTATAATAAGGAGGCTAAAAGTTTAACTTTTTAGGAGGGGTTCAGAAGTCAGCCAAGTAGAGGTTTGAACGATATTAGCAATAATATCCATTTATCTGTCTATCTATCCATCTATCCATCTATCCATCATCTATCTGTCATACACACACAACACACACACACACAAACCCAGCCTAGTTCTTCCGGCCCGGCGTCGAAGCACTTCCTAGGCTCGGCTTCGATCTCGAGGCATCGCGCAATGCGCTGCAGGCGCCGGTCGGGTCTTGGGGAGCCTTCGAGGGTGCAGGGTTGTTCAGGGTTTAGGGGATTGGGGTACAAGGAGACATAGATCGTAGTTGCTTTCAGGTTATCAGGCTCTGAGCATTTGTATGTATGTGGGATTCTGGCGCTTGTGTCTTTCGGTGTGGTCCCCGGTTGGGCATCTGGCCTGGCGAGGGAGAGCATGACAGGTTACACGCGGGTCTGCGAACCTAGTTTTAGCATGTTTTTAGCTCATGATCAGTCAGCACTGCCGTAGAGGCACTCAATGCCCATCAAAAAACACATTGCTCTTACAACCGAAACTAAATGCAAAGTTGAAATTCGCAACTCAAACTCGGCCTGATGCCCAGGGCCCAAATCAAGTGCAGACTTTAAGTCCAGCAGGCAGGTGCAGGCTTTGTATATTGGTTGTCTCGAAACTGGGGCCTTGGCATAGTGGCATGGCAAGCGTAAACACAGAAGCGACATTATAGTTTGCACGGGGTTTCCCAGCATCCACGAAGGCCAGTTTGTCACTTCTTGTCGTTCCCACGTCGCCACTTTTGTTTTGACCTGAACCTTGCCATTTCGGCTTATGCTACGTGAGTCGGCAGGATCAGGGACATGGAGCATTGCTGCATCGACATAGCCTGATGGACGCTCTAGCTGCATGCATGTGTAATTGCTTCGGAAGCCGTTTGCACCATACAGCCCACTGGGCATGATTCACCATCAACGCACATCCTAGCAGAGGAACTACCAATTGAGCATGGCTCATGGTGGACCGATGCAGACCTGCAATGTACTGCACCACTTGCAAGATTCCAGTGCATCATCTTTCGTCTCCCTACAATCGTCCACATTGAAGCCGCCAGGGGAACCTATGCCTCGACATGCCTATGCCGTCGGGTTAGTCGCTGGGCAAAACACGCCACCCATACTGAGAGCACTCGCCGTGAATCCGGGCAAACAGTTCTTGCTGCTGACAGCGACCGATGAGGACAGCAGGCCTTCCGCTGGTGCTCGGGCAGAGCCCATGTGGGCTGTGGCAAACATCAGTGTGACATCGGCCGGGCAGTTGCACAAGGCTAGAGGTGACGTAGTTGTGCCCTACCAGGGTCCTAACATTCAGGACGACTTCATACACCGCATCTTCTTCAGAGTCTATGAGCAGCCTTCCAGAATTCCTCCTCAAAATTTGGGCAACTTCGGTCAGCTCCAATCTTGGATGAGTCGGAATGGTCTCGTCGGACAGGCCGCCCGAACTGGCGGGAAAATGTCAGAGCTCCTGCTGACTGCAGTCCGGAAGCGTCCGATGGGAGTCGCTAGCGCTTCGATACCTGGCTTCATGGCAGCTCTCCCAGACCCAGCCAAGGACTCTGACTCCGTCCGGCGATGCAAAGCACAACGACAGAGATGGCAGGAATTTGTCTTCGGCATTTAAGCGGCAGAGGGCGAGGCGTGACATCAAGTTCGGTCGGCAATAGATATTGCTGTGCAAGCCGTCACCATGACGTGCTGGAACGCGTCTCGCCCGTGATGGTGTCAAAACTACAGGTCCTACAGTCAGGTCTATACTGATAATATGTAAACCCCTCAACCCAAACAAGCCTAAACTCCACGCCCACAACTTTCAGCTTCAGTGGTGGCAGTGCCTTAACCCGAACCTAAGCCACAAAATCTACCCCAGAGCGTCAGGTGGCTAGGTGACGTCCTTTCCCTGAAGCCTTGATTCTACGCAGTTTCAACGCGGTGAATGTTTTGGCTTGCTTAAACTCGATCCTCTTAATGCAACAAGGTAAGGTTGCTGGAGCCATCTCGCACAAGACGACACCAGCTACCCTGAGGGCGTTGGAATGCATAGGGTAACATTCAACTTCAATGGTATCAGAGAAACCGGATCCAACACGGCAACAGCTGTACTTACTTTCATGGCAGCTGGACGAGGGGATTCGACAGGATATTCACCTTCAGTGTCAAGAACATTAGTTAGATTGCTGTTGATCTTCATTTCTTCCTGGTATATCTATCAATCTTTCAGCCCGGATACGGAGGGAGAGTCGAGGCGCCTGCGAAATCCACACTCCAAACTCCCACACGTTTGAGACCTTGCCTTAGGGTTTGCAGCTACAGCTGGTTCAATAACGGCCGTCCTCAGCCCGAGCACCCAGCCCGAAGCCCTCAAAGCTTCTTTGCTCTTTGTTTCAGTTTGGGCGGATAAGCACCAAACCCTCAAGAATAAGGGGAGGGCTATAACACCGATACTAAACTCTTGTGCCACCGAAACCCTTCAAGTTGAAGGCTTCCGCCTTCGACCCAGAGCAGGCCACCAGTTGCCGGAGCATACCTTCGGGGGTCGTATTTATAGGGTCTTAAAGTGATCAAGAGGTTTGATTTTCAAGTGTTTGCGAGAAGGGGTATGACAGAATCACGCTATCTGGATTCCTGAGTTCTTAGGATTCCCTATGTTTGTATGTGTGTACTTATATATTATGTATAAAGATGTATTTATTTTTATTTTTATATGCACACTTCTAGATCAGTGTGAAAGTGTGGGCCCCTGACGCTCAGTATATGCGCGATGCTGAGACACGTTGTTTGGGCACTGCCCGGTTTAAGGGAATAGAAGCAACAGTACGCCAGGTTGCCTCCTGATGTCTCTGAGAGTCCGAAGGGAACCTGCAACAAGGTGGGTATATAACACATCTGTTGTCCTGGCTTCGGCTTTGTATATGAGGTTCGTGCTCCAGAGTTTGTGAGCGGAAGCCCTGGGAGGTGGTTAAAACCATCTCTCAAGTCTCATTGGACCTGACGCCCTGGCCCTAGCATAGGATGTAACATGATGTGACTCTTACACCCTTGAAGGGCAGGAGATGTCCAAACCCTCAGATTAGCGAAGTTCGATATTTATGTCCAGTGTGATGCGTTGCGTGAGGTCGCAGCCCTAGACTAGTCCCTAAACGTAAGCTCTTAAAACTTAAAATCCAAGCCCACTTCTGCCCTTCGCGCCAAACTGGGAAGTGGAAATCCACACCGCCCTGAGCAATATTCTGTGTCGCAAGAGGCTGCCGAGCTTCTCCTTCTCTCGGGAGCAGCGGACCTTGATCTGGATCAGATCTCCGGAAGCGCCGAGGCCATGGGCGGGGGTTTCGGGTTTTCGGGTTAAGAGGACATAAGGTTGAACTCTACTCGCAGCAACTATAAACCACAAACATCGTACCACAAGCAAAACCCCGAGAGTCGACTCCAGGCTTCGGTGCTTCAATCGTGTGCTCTGGGGCCAACTGCCGGGCGAGAGTTCCCATGCGTTTTGCTTTATTTGCTTTCACTTTAACTGAGCCTGAACATGATGGCCCTCGAGTACAATCCTCCCCTGGGCCGGGGATAGCATTGCGTAACGCGGTCGTTCTCCCAAGGACCCTATACGGTTATGATCCTGCTGTGAGAGAGCGAGAGAGAGAGCTTTCGACGAAAGTTATCTCGAGTCCTTATATTGATGTTTTACAGCCGCCGTTTGACAAGAAGCTCATACGACCAATGCAGTTTGTGACGTGTTAGGCTCGCCAGACGCCATTGTTTTGAGTTTCTGTTTTAGCAGGTTCCACCGTTCGAAATTCGCAGGCGGTTCTGCACAACGACCAGGAAGAGGCGAGGAATGTTTCATTCGCGGCCGGGTTGAGGGACTCCTTCTAGGGTCATGCACATTTAGCCGCGTATTGATTTGGTTGCGCTGCATTTGTACTCAAAATGCCTGAGCATGAACTGCCTCCAGTCAAAAGCATTAGCTCGTTAGGTTGCAGTCGATTATGTTTCGAAGGGCTTGTTTGCGAGAGCCATGGTGAGAGTTTGCCTGCTTCAGGCTGAGGGGATGCTGAGCTAGTTGGTGGGTCATGCTCCTCCAGAGGTAAGTGGCCAGCCTGCGACCTCTCAATGTTATCACTGCCTTTCCCATCCGCTTTATGGCGATTGTAGGCCGCAAGCACTTGAAGTCGGAAACCCATACCTGATAGCATGCCATGCAACCTGCAGAAGCAGCCTTCTCAGCTGGCTGCAGATGGCTGCTAGATGCAAGTGCCCTGAATGGGAGAGAGAGAGAGAGACAGACAGACAGACAGACAGAGAGAGAGAGAGATGAAAGCCAGCGAGCGAGAGAGAGTTGAAAGGAGAGGGATAGTATCGAAATAAGCGATACTTACCTGAACCCCATAAGCGAGGAGCAGGTCAAGCGCAGAAATCCTTCGACCTCACTTTCCCAAATCCCAGCCCAACATTGAAAGTTTTGAACTCAAACATACTTTCCTTTAGAGGTCCTAGATCTACAACCGCACGAAGACATCCACCAAAGCCCTCTTGTCTAATCATGAGGGCCGGCCCATGCACTAAACCCTTATAGTAACCACCCCTAAATGAACCCTGAAAGGAACCATCGTCAAATTCTTAAGGCCCGGTCTTTTGGGCTTTCCAGGCTGCGCCGTCGAGCTCTTCGGGTCCTTTGCTACGTGGTGCTCGCTGGGCCAAGCGAGTTCCAAGCACGGCTGAGGTCGCTGAGGGCTTTAGGAGGCTTACCTAGAGGCTCCATAGTAGTTCCTTTTTGGGGTTCATATTTAGAATCCTATAAGGTAATCCCAAAAAGGAACTACTTTGGAGCCTATGGGTAGGGACGTTGACGGTCGAAGGGCTTTGGTTTGACAGTTCTTGGTACTATGCGGCCTCTGAGTCGGCCAGGAACATCAAAACTCAACCTGGCTGAAGCTTCCAAACCTGCTCAGACATTTCAGGCAAGGAGACTAAGACAGGGTCCGAAGGGGCGTCTCGGCCTACAAGATTTTGCCGTCTAGAGTGTCTCAAACTTTTTTACTGTCATAACAGTGGGACGATAAGAGGGCACGATTAATAGTTTTCCGATCTCTACATTACGAACTTCCGGTGCTTAAGCTGTAAGATGTGTGGCTCGCAACCGCCTTGAGCTTGCGCCTTTCTCGAAGTATGCAGGATGATGTGCGACCGGGATAGAATGCTTCCTTTGAGGTGCTCGGAGTTCTCTAGCGTAGCTAGTACGCCAGAGAGCGGGAAGGGCTGAGGCAAAAAAACGGTTCTTACCCAGAATGCTCGGAATTCCAGATGTACGGCTTCAGGATCCCAGAGATGTGGCTTGGTGGCATCAACGTAAACGTTTCTCCGCGTATCCGGGTGCAGTTGAAGATTCTATCTCAACTAGGAAGTGACTCGGCGAACGACGACTCCGGACGTTTAGGTCGTGGCTGTACTTTTCTTGTGTTTACAACCCAGTCTGGCAGAGGACATTGCTTACAAAGAAGTGAACCCAAACCAGTTGACAGTTGTACTGCGTCGATGCTTACACGTGGTTCCAGTCTTTGGAATGCTTCACTTTGAAGGTCATATTAAACAGGCTGACAGTGGTTTGGATCAACAACAAGACCCAAGGCAGACCCTATATCTACCAAGCTTCCGTCAAGTGCAGCTGTTGCCACACTCTTGGTTTGATCCGGATCGCCCACCCGGATGGAACCTGCAGCCTGATGAGACGGTTCTAGCAGACCGGAAAGGCAGTGAAATCCCAAGAACTTCAGAAAGATCCGCTTGAGTCCAACAAACCTAATAATTATGTGCCGTTTGGAAGGTGTTTGTCAGAGTGCTCTTGCATTTCAGACTGACGCATGTCTCGGGCCTATTGATACAGCAACCTATAGTCTATGAGGCGACGAAGTGTGTTCTGCGTATGCGAAAGTATTACGAGGCTGCACTGGCACATCCCCAAACCCCAGTGCAAACATGCCACCTTTGATATCGTTTACCATGAGAAACCCACAGGCAACTGGTAATCTGGGTGCTATGTGCGCCGCAGCACTTACTTTTGGACTGACGGCTTTCCAGGTTGTTTGTTGGGGTCAGGGATTGAAGCTCAGCTGTGTAGTTGTTTCCCCCTGTTGTGTGCCACCGTGGCTTTGGCTTGTGCATGTGCTGGCCGAGACGAAGCATGCAGGTCGATATCAGCAACATTCATGTATACGGTTAAAACACAAGCGCCGGAGCACGACATCGCTGCGAAGCGTGCGAGTGCATCGTCGCAGACCGTAGTTTGGCGTTGCCTTGTGGCGTCTTGCGAACTTGTCGCTACAACTGAACTCCATGGACTTACTTCACGCAGCCCCGGTCAAACCTCTTGGTGAAGCACTTTTTGTGCTTAGAAGGCATATGGCAAGGGTCCCGCAAAACCAGTCTTGCTCCCCCATGATCCGTTTCCTGTACGTGCGCCTGGGAAACCACGTTTTCGGAACAAGAATCAGGAAACACTTTACATTTGAATTGCAGTTCATGGGCGGTACAGGATAAGAAGCCGGCAATGACACTACCTGTGCTGCAAAATCTTTGATACGCAGACACTGACTTTCAGGGTTAAGTTGCCGAGAATAGCTCCTGGGTTCTGCAAGCTGCAACATTCGAGACTCATTTTTGTAGACACAGGCAGCGTGCAGATGTTAAGTACTCGAAACTCAATGAGCGTCGACATATTTGTTCAAAAGTGCTTGGCCAATCGCAGCCCGTTGATGGTCGCTTTCACATCTACACTTCTACACCACTGAGACCCAGGCCATCAACGTCAACCTTAAACCCAATGCCGCCGATCTGGGCAGGGGCCCATAAGATACTCTTGTTCAGAAGTAGCGTACTAGAAACTGTGGACCCTGGAGCTGGAGGCTGGGGGGCGCTGGAGTTTCTGAACAAACCCGCCTGAAGATCCGCACAGGATGAGACGCTGGCTCTGCAGCTGCAGTTCGAAGACGAGAGTTTGCTGCCCTTTGCTGCGGGAGTTTGCTGTGCCGTGTCGCAGTATGCGGGTCGGACTATTCAAGCGGCTGTGGGCTAAAACTCGTGATGCAAGTTTTTTTGTTTGAAGATGTGTTCATCTGAGTCTTCAAGCTCCTGGGTATGCAGTCTGCCTTGTCAGTAGACAAAGTCTCCGAATTCTGCTGCAAGTGAAGAGATGGTGAGGTCTCACAACATAGACGGGACGTGTATACAGTATACATAATTGCACTTGTATGTAGACGCAGATGCATTTGTCTCCTTGTCTATGCTAGCTGCTAGCGCTGGTGTCACGACGGGCTCAGACAGAAAGTTTACTGGGTTATGGTGAGGGTTTCGTAAAGGGGCGTTAGAAAACCCTCAAAGAAGATGAGGGTGTTTGTGCGTCTGAGGCGACATGCATGTCGAAGACATGGATGCCGCCATTGCCGCCCAGATGGAGGAGGAAGAGACTCTCGGTCCTGGGGTCGTATCCCTTGAAGCGTAGTTTCCTCGACAGTTGGTCACACTGTCTCTGAGCCTTGCTCAGGCCCCTTGCATAGCAAAATCACAGGAACCAGTTGCATGGCTGAGTGTGAGGACATGCATCGAGATGTCACGTTCTGAGCTCGGAGACTTAGATAAGGAATGCTGGCGGTGATGACAAGACCTTCCTCCTGGCACAGCAGTTTGAAGAGTACGAGCAGCAGATGAAGCGTGATGATGCGCAGAGATGGCATGGCAAAGGCTATCGAGTCGTACATTTTGTCGTTGGCTTTCTTCAATCAGATCCAAACGGATCCTGATATAAGAGACAGGGATATGCCGCTCTCTTGTGAACGGAGGGCGATTGGTATCCATGGATCAATGCCAAGGTCGCTGTGTGTCCATCCTAACTTTACAGCGGATTGTAAGCACCAAATCGTGCAAAACGCATGTGGCATATCCTGTTCAGGTGATCTCATGCAGTCGAATTTCGCTCGGGAAAATCTTTCCCTGCAGACCATGGACAAGGCGCCGCCCCAGTTTTGGCTAAGCGGCTAATAGATCCATAGATATTTGTGCAGGGGCCCCTGCAGCAGTCGGAAACGCCCATCGTGCAGGTCACGTGCTACTCGCTTGGCCATGGCCAGCTAAGTGAGAAGAGCTTCTACGAGCTGCTCCAGGTGAGCTCCATCAAAGCTTCCCGGCGAAGGATGCAAACCAACTAATTACGGACTGACTTCAAAACCAGACCCTGAAGGCCTGGCATCCTAGATGGAATTACTTCTCGGGCTGCCTGAAAGTAGCTGCAGCTACCTCGCCGAAGCTAACAGCCTCGCCTGGAGTGAATGGAAGGACAGAAACCTGAACCCTGGACCTGAAGGAGATTCCGACTGTGAGCCCTAAAACCTGGAGCCGAAACACCTTGGCATGGGGAGCACCTAGCCGGTTTGTAGTGGTCGAGACACGAACCGTGCTTCCGTGGCAGCATGCCCATTGCGAATCTTCGGCATCCTGTAATGCAATCAGCACTGACAAAAGTCACCCTGGTGCTGGAGGGGGTTCTGTGCCTTCCAACCCACACTGTTCTGATGAGTTCGGCACCTGCATGCAGAGGTAAGCAATGCATTGAGGGCATCACGACTTCGTTCGGCTTTCCAGGTTCTCTACGACTTCAGGGCCAGCGACCACCGGGGAGAGGCTTCCCTTGAATCCTTGTTGCATGAAACAGCACCATGCGACAACCTGCATGGCAGAACATGGCATAGCACCGGAGACTTTCAGAGATGCACGTCACATGTTGCCTGTATGGACCCGGTTTCCCTGTAACTGTACATGATGTGCATGGTGAAACGGTGTAAAATCATGTGCTGATTCATGTCATTTGATATGATCTGACATTATGTGATAGGGTATCACACTGTATTACATCATAGACCATGTGGCATGACATGATATGACATTCCATTCACAGTCTGTTTTACTCTGATCTAGTCTGCCCAAGTCTCGCCTAGTCTAGTCTGTGGTCTTCCACTTCAGTATTGTCCCAAATTTCAATTCTAGCCAACTATGCGTTACATGCCTACTTGTAGAAACGAAGCCACATCAATCACTCGAGCTGCTTGTCATTGTATCCGTACTCCGCAAAGAAGGCGAGAAGCACTGTCGCAGGAGAGCGCACCATGCAGTCAAACCGAATCTATGTTTTCCAGGTGACTACATCCGGCTTAGCGAAAGCGACGCCAGTGTTCATTTCGGCACAGAGCAGCTGCACTGCTATCCCGTCCCGAAAGCTTTCTGCCACCCCAACATCCCCAAAGCCAAAAGACGCATGACCAAACGCAGGTGCATTCACCCCAGCCACACTTCGCCGTCCGAGCGCTGAAATCTAGCTGCCGGGTCCGGGGCATTGCCTACAAGCATGCCGCTCGGTCCGAAACGGGTTGACGGGACTCATAGAAAGATTCTGGAGGTTGGCTTGTTTAGCTGCAGCCGCGCAGGCCAACCCTTCGAGTTCTCGACGATTTGCGAGAAGCCCCCCTTGGCTTGCGAAGATGCACCTCCTTTGTAGATATTCTCTCAAAAGGGGAATGCAACGGCAAACGGCCCCTACACCCTAAACAACTAAACCTGCCTTGCGCGAGTGCGAGAGTCGAACAAACTAAGCCCGGGCCTGGCGATTGCATTCTCGGTCATGCTGTCATGCTGTTGTTGAGGGCAGAACAGCGTGTGCCGCAGAGCAAGCTGATTTGTACTTTTCACTGGCGATTGTCTGCTTGAGTTATGAGTTGCTTGTCAAGTACGTGTCTCCCTGCCTTCCGAGACTTGACATTGCGATTTGGTCAGCATGTGAGTTTCATAGGGAGTCATGTGCCAGAAGCGCGCATATCAAGCGAACTTTGCCTGTGTTCAATAATGCACGGTACCGGGCAACCCGAAACAGGAAAATCGAAAAGCCGACAGCACAAAGCCTAAGGCCCTAAGCCTGACAGCTTCAACCCTCAAATTTGGCAAGGTCACCCTCAAAACCGAGAGTTATAAGTTATAAGTATGGTTTATAAGTAGGATAACTATAGTTATAGCTTATACTAGGGCTAGGGGCTTGTAACTATCACAAAGTACAAGAACCCAGAAGCCGAAGCCAAGCAACAGCGGTCGGCTGCGCAGCTCCAGGTGGCACTTGGCCGAGAATCTGCCTATGGCATCCTGAAACACGTGAAGACAGATGAGGCCGCCGTTAGGGCATGTTAGGGCTCTTGTTTATTCGGCAATGGACTGGGAGCCACAACCATCACCATGATTCATCATTAACGTGCTTCTAAAGATTTTTTTTGAGGAGCAGAAGCTGTCTTCGGCATGAGCAGTTGCAGGATGTTGCAAGAGCGCATGCTGGGTAAAGAGCTGAGATGCCGCCAAGCCACATCATCTTAGGGGTAGCTTCAGGTTTCAGGTCACAGGTTCGGACCCACTGATCCTTTGCATCAGACCGGCTATCAAGCAAGGCCTTTCAAAGCGTGGGTTGAATCTAGCTAAAACTTGTAACATGAATTCTTGTAGGCTTCGTGCAGAGATGTAAATTTGTTCAACTGTCGCTATTTTGTTTGAATGGATTGCCTGAACTATGCGAGCTCACTGTTACAACAAAGATGCCAAGCTGCACTTATTCTCAAACGCTCCGCGATAGATTTCGTCACAGGCTCAAATCGTTGGAGCTGGAACCCTACAGAGCCCTTAGAACCACTACCGAAACCAAACCTAGATCCACTCTGTATGGGTTCAGTTTTGTTAACTTTAAATTTGCAAACAGCTACCACCTGGGT
Source organism: Symbiodinium sp. clade A Y106 (assembly GCA_003297005.1). Classification (NCBI taxonomy): domain Eukaryota; class Dinophyceae; order Suessiales; family Symbiodiniaceae; genus Symbiodinium; species Symbiodinium sp. clade A. Next base: position 6,485 of record BGNK01001350.1, on the reverse strand, counting down.
TAGAGTTTTCCCGAGTATCGCCGGTACCGACGCTGCCCCTTTTGTAGGTCCCCGGCGGGGTCTGTTCAAAAAGTTCGCTCTCTATTGGGCCCTAAGTTGGGTGCGTTCAGGACCAAGCGTCTTTTGACAGTTGCGGCACCCTCATGTGTTAAACACTCATCCCACCATAACACGTAAACCCTTGAACTCTGAAGTTATCTCAGCCGCCAGGCACAGCACGCCCTCATCGAGTTGGCCTGGCATGCGAAGCGCGGAAGAACGTGTGGCTGGGCAGCTGCATGTTCACGAGGGCCCCCCCCCGAGCTCATGAGACGGCTGCCCCTTCAATTTTGACACCATTGAATGCCCATGATGTGGTTCTTCCAGTTTGCCTACGGCCTACAGGCGCCCTTGTTCTACCCGCTAGGTTGGAGTTTGTCGACCCCCCGTTCACGCGTGTTCGTGCGGCATTCGATGGCATCCGTCACTCTTGGGGTCGATTGTTCAGGTTCTTCGCAAGCATATGAGGCAGGGGCCAGGGTTCCATGCAGGCCCTTGGCCACTTGCGGCCGCAGAGCTAGGTGATGCTTCGAACTTGCACTCGGACACGCCCTTCCTTTGTTCCCTCCGGCTATCTTCTTCGCAGTCGGAAGTTGTTGATCCTGAAAGCCATCAGACTTGTCAGCACGTGCTGTAGCTGGAAACCCAGACGCTACGTAGTGACCCATACAAATAGCTGCGAAGGTGTTTAGCTCGTATGTCCCGGAAAGAACTACTGGGTCTTTGAAAAAGACTTGCCGCTACCTGATGGAGCCGCCAAAGAAGCCCAGGCTTTCTAGGCTTCGACCCAAACTGGAAGCATGACCACCGACAGGTGGGGACGGGTGGGGCTCTCTAAAGAAACCTGGATAACCAGTTATACTGGTTATTCATTAGATGTCCAATTCGTGAGACTTACAAATATGACCCTCCAAAGCCGTACCCTATCCCCTGAGACCTTGTCTTTTAAAATTGAGCTTTCAGAGACGTTGCGTTTCTCGGGTGTGGACTTCTCTTTTTCCGACCCCCTGATCCTTCAACTGGCTGAGTCCGGGTCTACGGCTACGGTTTAGGGTGCAGGATTTAAATAGAGCGGTGAAGAAACCAACCCAGATCCTGTCGGAAAACTAATGATGATCGATGCGATCATTCTATGCGTTGTTTCTTTCCTTTCTCTGAATAACTTGAGGCTTTACAGTAGACTTGAAGGCCCCAGCAGACAGTTTCGAAGCAAGTTCTGCTACTCCTTGTTGAAACTGGCTTTGCAGTTGTGAACCCTGGTGAGGACATCCCCGTTTCAAACTGTTGGGTTTCGTGGATACTATAGGATATGCCACGGTTGCTAAGTTCCTCGAAAACCTTAGTGCGAAGACAGGAAGTGAGTCTAAAGTTTGGTCATGCGTACAAGCACACATCGATCGATAGGTCGATAGGTCGTTCTGTTTGTATGTTTGTTTGTCCGTCCGTCCGTCTATCTGTCCGTCTGTCTGTCTGTCTGCCTGTCTGCCTATTCGACTCGAGGTTGCTGATGTTTAGTAGCTAGCCCGGTAAGTGTCTATGAATGAATGTAACACCGTGCAATATCATGTCATGTTGTGTTTTGTTATGTTCTGTTTTTGCCATTTCATGTTAAGTTATGTAGGTATGTAACTTGTTGTGTCTGTGGGTGTGTGTGTGTGTAAAAAGATGTGTATGTATATATAATATACATATATACATATGTGTGTGTGTTCAGACTTTCCAGCTTTTCTTGGCCGACCTATAATATAGCTACGAGTTCGATTTGAAGCTTTTATGGTTACGGGCTCCTGAAGCCCAACAGCAAACTTCCTGCAGCTTGCCCCTTCAACCTTACCCCGCAATCCCTATAAGCCTCCGCATTGTCAAAAGGATTTTCGGTGGCCCAAATTCGAGAACACCCAAACTCGTAGATCCCCATGAACACAGTCAAAACTCGTAGCAGACGTCGTTTCATGCCGCTCTCGACAGGTCATTGCCGAGGAGCTGGTGCTTGCGGGTCATTGTGTGAAGCACATTGATGCATGCCTCAAGTTGCTGGTGCAGGTTTTGGGGTTTAGGGTCAGAGATCTAGGCTTTGGGTTGAAGCCGCAACAACGATGGTCGGCTGGTGGGGTGGGGATAGTTGGGCTGGCGTCGATGGTGTTGGTTTGGTAGCGCGGCATAGTCAGTCACAGTGGATGGAAGCATGCTTTCTTTTTCTTCTTCCTCTGGTTCGCTGCTCCGCAAAACTCTAGGTTTTTTCAAAATGGTTTACCCGTTACATCCCTTTGCGCATTCTAATCCTTGCATATTGCTCTGGTATCGCTGCTCGCTGGAAACGGGCTCCCGCCTTTTCACGAGACTAAGCTCCTGAGGGTGTGTGTGTAAGCATGTTGTTTCTAGGAACTTGGATGCGAGGAGCACATTACAAGGCTTCCATAGCCTTGGCCTGAGGATCTCTCCAAGACTTCCGCGCTGGACTTCTAGCCGTAGGGTTGTCTCCACAATGCTTGAGCCCGAATCTGATTCCCAGGATCTCAGGACCCTGATTTCGAGTATCCAGCTGACCCTTCAATGTGAATCGTTTGACAGTTGAGGATAGTACTGGTGCTACGGAAGACCACCAGCGCATCGACAAGTGGCCGGACTTCATCGCCGCTGCCTGAGAAGTCGTACCAGGAACAATGAAATTCACACCGTGGGTGTTAATGCACGCATACTAACGGGTTGAAGTTCCAGGCTGCCGAAAACACAGCAACAGTGGCTGAAACGCGGTGGTCAGGAGAAATAGTAGTCCTGGGGCGCTGGGGGACATACGACAATTTCAGTCCTAAGCCAGCTTCATACAGGTGCAAAGTTGTCTGGAAGCTGAAGAAGCCGTGTTTTTCATAGTCTGTTGGCTGTCATACGATGCCGACGTCAAGAGGATCGGGATCAAGTCGTCTACTACAGAACGGATCCAAGAAGAGCTGGAAAGATGCTAAAAGTCCAGCTCGCCAGCCTAAGCTGAGGGGAGTATGTCGGGTTGTCCGGGCTTCTCCGGCTGTTGTGGAAGTGTAAGCTGCGGGACCTCTAAGTCGATGCCAAATATTGCCCATAGTTGAAAGCAACAAAACAGTAAATTCATGCAATCAGATGTGACATCGTGACATCCCTAGAGTTCGTATATTTTCGAATGTACCTACACGCATGCACATGGATGCTTTCTCTCTCGCTCTCGCTCTCTTTCGTTCTTTCTTGCTTTCTTTCTTTCGTTCTGTCTGTCTTGCTTTCTATCTCTCTCTCTCTCTCACTCTCTCTCTCTCTCTCTCCCTCTTTCTTATCACTGCAGACTTAGTATTGCTACTAGTACTTTTGGTACTGTCAGTGTCATGATTGTATATTAAATTCCTCTGTATCTACGCTGTTCGTGTGTATGTGCATTTGCATACATTCAGGGCACTCTATCATGAAGCTGGCTTGGTGTCCGGAATCCGGGCCTGCAAACTGGGCCGAAAACCTCAACAAAAAGCTGCTTAACGGTCAACGTTGCTTGTGCCCAGCTCCCNCATGAAGCTGGCTTGGTGTCCGGAATCCGGGCCTGCAAACTGGGCCGAAAACCTCAACAAAAAGCTGCTTAACGGTCAACGTTGCTTGTGCCCAGCTCCCCCTAAATGATTGAACACACATGAACACACCGGCTGGACGCACACTTGGACTACAACGCTAAAGGGCAGTGAAAATGGTTATCATGGGGCCTCCCCTCACCCTAATTAGCATTGTAAAACCCAAACGGGGTGTAGGGTCCNAACCCGATTTGGGTCCCACGTAGAGAAGAGCTGGGACCCACCGGGTCCCACCGAGCCCAATTTGGGTCCCACCGTAGAGAAGAGCTCGGACCCACCGGGTCCCACCAAGTACGTATCAGAACACGTGCAAGGCTGGTGGTTTTGAGGGCACGATTTTGGGTCCAGAAAATGCTCATGCTTCCGGCTTCAACATAGTGTGCCTCCATAGTATTATATAAGAATGCGATCAGCTTACATGCNCAGCTTACATGCCCTGTCTAGGGCAAGGGCAAATTCTGCAATGTAGGGCCATGTCGCAGCAAGCTACGTGCGAGCTTTTAGTCTAGCAGCTGGCACGTTTGGGCAGCTGCAGGGCACTGAATTGGCCAGCAAAGCGTACGACTTCCGGCTTCGTTTCTGGGACCGCTTTCTGGGCAGCTTTCTTAATGCCAGCACTAGCAAGGTAACCAGTTTACGGGCCGCGCTGCGGGCCGAGTTTTGGAGCCACAGAAACTCCACATTTTGGGAACCACAATGTCGGCCCCAATCATTTAGATCACTTGTGGGGCTGCTTTNGGTAACCAGTTTACGGGCCGCGCTGCGGGCCGAGTTTTGGAGCCACAGAAACTCCACATTTTGGGAACCACAATGTCGGCCCCAATCATTTAGATCACTTGTGGGGCTGCTTTGTGCTCTCATCCTTGTGACCAGATTTGCTTCCCGTGTTCGAGCTCCGGTTTCAGAGTCGCTCTGCGGACCCCAAAATTGGACCCATGCACAGTATTATATAAGAATGCGATCAGCTTACATGCCCTNTCTGCGGACCCCAAAATTGGACCCATGCACAGTATTATATAAGAATGCGATCAGCTTACATGCCCTGTCTAGGTCAAGGGCAAATTCTGCAATGTAGGGCCATGTCGCAGCAAGCTACGCGCGAGCTTTTAGTCTAGTCTAGCAGCTGGCACGTTTGGGCAGCTGCAGGGCACTGGATTGGCCAGCAAAGCGTACGACTTCCGGCTTCGTTTCTGGGACCGCTTTCTGGGCAGCTTTCT